>VMDR010004137.1:0-63377 GCA_007922815.1 Macrotus californicus
ATTTATAGATTCTGTTTTTTCTACGATGAATACATATTGTTAACATGCATGATGAAAATCACGAATTTCTTTTAAATACAGACACATAAAGAAGAAAAAGAAAACAAACCAGCCATAATACTACCACTCATAACTGATATTTACATATCAACATCCTTTCTTTTGAGATTTGTAACAAGAATGGAATCCTACTATACATATTATATTAATTTTCTTTGCCTCCCTTTCTCTCTGCCCAGCTTCACGGCCCTAGCTTCGTCCAGGTTCTACAGCAAGTGATGCAAATACATTAATGCTCTAGGAGCTGTGACGCTTCACACAGGCTCTCCCATCATCACACTGACTGACCCACAGGCAAGGAGGGGCAGGAAAAGTTGCTAAAATTGCTGAATCAGCTGTAATTCTTTTCTGGGCCTAGGAATTTGATTTCTTTTATTCCTTCACTTCTTTATAGCTATAACAAGGGTAAAAAAGGAGCAGAATAAGAGTACATTTAATAGCAGGTCATGTTACTAAGAAATGAGTATTGGTGGGGTTATATACTATTTCAGTTTCTCTTGTAACCTGTGGTAATAGTAACAATAAAAATATGTTAAATGAATGATCAATAGCAATTTGACTCTGCAACTCACTTTACAGTTTGCAAAATTCTTCTGCACTTATTACATTATATATATATTTGCCTGGTGTTATCAGAATCCTGTGAAACCTGCGAGGACTCTTATAATCCATTTTGGCAATTGAAGAAGCCACGGCAAAGCGACTTGACCAGGTGCACACACCTAGTGAGGGTTAGAGCTGGGATTTGAATCTAGCTCTGTTTAACCTCAGCCTGGTTCGTTCCAGCGGGATTCCGCCCGTCTGTACTCGCTGACTAGGGCTCATCTACTGGGCTTAAAAGTGCCCAGGTCTGTGCTGTCTGATACAGTAGCCGGTCTGTGGTTATTGAGTACCGGTGTGATGTGAAATAAGCGTAAAGTACACATTAAATATTAAACACGTTACGAAAAAAGTAAAATATCTCACTAGTAATTTTTATATTGATTACGTGTTGGCTTGATAATAATTTGGACTTATTGAGTTAATTATGTTATTACAATTAATTTTGTCTGTTTCTTTACACTTTTTCTTTTTAACGTGGCTACTAGAGAATTTAAAATCCACATGTGGCCCACACTGTAGGTCTATAAGACAACACCAATCTAAGTGGTCATCTCTCTTGACGGCGGCTTCCAGGAGCAAGCCCAAGCCCAGAGCGGGCAGCACGCGCCTCCCCGGGTCGCAGGGCTGCGCTGTGTTTATCCAGTGACTGTGTAAGTAACATTACCTAAGACGGATAAACGCAGCGGGTGCCAGAGATGCACACTGCTGAAGGTGTGGAGGCCTAAAAATGTCTGCACGTGATCCTCCCAAACCAGCTCTGTATGACTGTCACGGGGAAGCCCCCACCCTTAGCCTCCCCCAAGCTCAGCTGGTGGCTGTGAGGGTCCCAATTTATGGCTGTGTGAGCTCCAGGACCCTGGCCCTCGAGCTTTGTGTTGTGACCCGTCTGGGCTTTGGTTTGTGGGATGGAGTTTCTCTGAGAACCCTAAAACGAGGAGACGATAAGGGCTGTATCCTTTACACAGGGCTGCCACTTTCTGGCACCTGCCTAGAGATCTCTTTTCTGTATGAAATTACATCGGCGAGCCCAGCCCAAATTCCAGCTTGGAAACTGACGCTAGCTGTGCCCTCCGGCGGCTCTGCCAGTGTCTCAGAGCGAATGCCTTATTTATAAACATGCTCAGGCCTCTGCCCTCACAGGGACATCCTGGCCTCAGGGCCCTGGCAAATGAGCGCAGCCCTTCCTCCGAAGTGGGAAAACCACAGGGCCAAGGGAAGAGAGTGAGCCCAGGGTGTAAGGACCTGGGGGTGAGCCAGGCTTGGAGTGTCCCAAGGAGGGCTGGACACACAGTGACCATGGGGATACCAGCCCCTCAGTTCAGTGGTCAGGCTTCAAAGGTGGCCACAGGCCTGGGGGCAGAGGTAGGTGGGGCTCTGCCATCAGGGCGGCACTCAAAGAGGCTCACCAGCATTCGGCGGGCAAGGGCCCACCTGCCCTTCATTGAACTGTTTTTAAAACTTCATATTTTCAGCCCAATTCCTGAGAGGAGGGGGCTTTCATAAAGTTAGATGTCCTTTTTGTTTTAGGCTTATTTCTCTCAAATTTCAGGAAGCAACCTCTAAGATTAGTAGTCGTAGAAGTATGTGGGCTACGGTGGGCCTGTACCTGTGATGGCCGGACTTCTGCCACCGTTAGGTGGGGCGTGATGGATTTGGGCCTGCGTGGTGATGTCTGAATTTTAATTTTTGTTTAAAGTTGAGCCTGATTGTTGATGTTTAAAAATAAGGAGTTTACATTAAGTCCAGATTTCTCACTTCTTTTGAAAAAAAAGTAAAGATCTGGCAACACCAGGCCTATGTCCCCATGAGGTGACACTTGGCTGGGCTGAATAACAGTTGTCCCTTTAGCCAGGGTGTGGATCTCCAGTTTGCCACAGGCCCCTGAAGACATATGTTCTGGGTTCCTGGATATGTCTCTCTCTGAGCTTCCAATGTGTCCACGCCCTTCCTCTTAGCTTTTCTCCCAACCCTGGTACTGGGCCCTGGCCACCCCACAGACCCCCAGCTGCAGGCAACCATCTCAACTACATCAGCTGACTGGTCCTGCTCTCCACGTCTCACCTTCACAGAGTACGCCAGCGAGATGGTGACGGCCAGAGGGAGCCCCTCAGGTACGGCGACCACCAGCACCGTCACACCGATGATGAAGAACTTGACAAAGTACTGCACATAGACGGGCGTGCACTCGGGTAGCCATGGCTTCTTGTTGACCACAAAGGTGTCCACGGTGAAGTAGAGCACCAGGATGATCACCGTGATGGCCGACATCACCAGGCCTGAAACACGGGGTGGGAGAGACCTACTCAGGGGCTTTCCTGGGGCTTGGGGGCCCTGGGAATTGAGATGTGGACCAAACCCTTGGTCAAAAGGGCTCTGGGGTCAGGCCAAACCTAGCTCACATACCAGCTCTGCCACTTACTTGCTTTGTGGCCTGGGGCAAGTCCTTGGTCCTCACAGAGCCTCAGTTGCTCCTCTGTACAATGGGGATGCGTTTTTATTTCACACGGTTTTGTAAGGATCAAGTGCAATTACTGCATATAAAGTGCCTTGCACAGTGCCAGACACACAGTAGCTGCTCAAGAAATGTGTGCTGAGTGAACGTGTGAATAAGCAAGAACTGCCTGATTAGTGCTCTCACACAGTAATGATGTGCCGTCGGTGCCGTTTATTTACTCATTCATCTAGCACGAGGGACACGGCAGTAAAGAGGGCAGAGTCGCTACCCTTGGGAAGCTGAGATTCTACAGGTGGAGGCAGACAAGAAACAAACACGAACAAGATAATTCAGATACAGGTAATGCTGTGAAGAAGACTCCAGACAATGTGCTAGATTGTGACGTGGGCTGAAGATAAGAAAACAACCTAAATGTCCACTGGCACAGGCGTGGGTAAAGGAAATATGGTACATACACACATGAGAATATTATTCAGTCATCAAAAGAAGGAAATCCTGCTGTTTGTGACAACGTGGATGGACCTGGAGGACACTGTGCTCCGTGAACTGAGGCAGACAGAGAAGGACTTGTGTGAGGAATGTAAAACAAGCAGACTCATAGAAATGGAGAATAGAAGGGTAGTTGCAGGGGCTGCGGGGGTGGGGGGGGAGCTGTTTTTCGGTGGGTATAAAGTTTCAGTTGTGCAAGATGAGTAAGTTCTAGAGCCCTGCTCTACAGCATGGTGCCTACAGTTAGCAATATGGTATTACGCATTTCAAAACTGGCTAAGAGGATCGACCTGTTAAGTGTTTTTACCCAAAAAACAAAAACCACCCCTCCAAACAACCAAACTACGAAAGAACACAAGGAAGTTTTCGGAGATGGTGTCTCTGTCTAGTACCTTGGCTGTGGTGATGGTATCACGGGTGTATGCCATGTGTCCAAAACTCATGAAGAGGAACGCATTAAATGTGTATTATTTTTTGGTATGTAAATTATACCTCAATATAGCTAAAAGAAAAAAGTGACATGGGCAGGTAGGGAAAGGCTACTTAAGCAAGGGTGGCCAGGGAAGACTGCCTGGAGGGAGTGACATATGAGTAGACAGATGAATGATGAGAAGGAGCAGCCAGGTGGTGACCTGGAGGAAGAGTTTCTGGCAGAGCAAACAGGTGTGAGCACTTTTTGGGATGAGAAAACTGAGGAGATGTGACTTGCCCAAGGCCACAGGCCAGGGAGGCACTGTAGAGTTAGCAAATGTGGGTGGCTACCTACTGGGATCCCCTTAACCCTTCTTGCCAGGTCCTGTGCCCATCTCCATGTGTCAGGTGCTTTGCAGGTGTCTCTGAGCCTTCATCAGACGGGGACATACCTGCAGCCTTCATCAGACGGGGATTGCTCTTGGGCAATTGGAGTCTCCATGTCAGGAATTACCTGGGAGTGCACCCCACCCCAACCGGATGGCCAATATCCAATGGCTGATGTGGGGGTCCAAAAGCCCCACTCCCTTGCTGCAAGGTGGGCCAGACCCTGCAGAGAGGTCTTCTGCTCCAGAGCTCCCCATGGAGCAGGTGCAGTCTGGGGTTTCTCCTGAAACCTCAGCTGTACCTGGTTTCTTCCCTGGCCCTGTTGTGTTCCTTACCTTTTACAGGTCTCATCTGTGAGCACCCCCTCCCCAAATCCCAAGCCCACCCATCTTTAGCTCTGCTTTCGGGAGATTTAGCCCAAGAGAGAAATCAGGATGTGAACCTAGAAGTACTTGATTCCAAACTCCATTTTTGGCAGGGCCAAGGAGGTGAAGGGAGATGAATGAGGACTTTGCGAACCACAGGGCTGTTCTCGTCGGTTTGCTCCCTGCACCTCAGGGCCATGTTTCCTGGAGTCTTCTTCACGGCGCGGTTGGAGGAAATCCCTGTGCTCATTGTTCCCCCACCCCCACCTCCAGCTATGGAGCCTCAGTGCCTGCTCAATCGCTGTCGGACAGTGGCAGGGGCGGGAAGCCAAGCTCCCAGCAGCCGGGAGCTCTCACCAGGACCCGAGTTTAAATATAGACAGCCAAGCCTGTAATTTGCCTCCCTTCTCCACACTGCGCTGCCTATAATTAGAGCCGGGAGACAGCCACCGAGGAGCAAGCAGCCAGGTGGGGAGGCCTTGGCGTTTGCCATGTCACTACCCAAGAGGGGAGACCGAGGCCATGTTGGATGGGCAGGGCTCACCTTACAGCTGGGCTCAGCTTCCTGGGCCAGAGGAGTTGTTACCAGCCTTCACCAGAGCTGCCAACTCAGTTGGGAAGCCCAGCTTCTTGTGCTGGGGATCCTGGCACTGCTCTCAACCTCTTCGATCTTTCCTCTGCACTGCAGCTGGGGTGGTCATTATCGAGCCCCAGTGCATCCCTGCCCTCCCCTGCTCAAGCCTCTTCTGTGGCTTGCATTGTCCTTAGGATACAACCTAAGGCACACTCCACGCCCTGCAGGATCTGGCCCCTCTCCAGTCACCACATCCATCAAGTGCTGCACACTCTGTGCATAATCTCCTTCAGTCCTCATAACAACTGGTCAAGTAGGGACTAACATGCATCCCAATTCCACAGACAAGCTGGCAGGGGCTCAGTTAGGGGAAGCTACTTGCCTAAATTCTCAGACTTAGCTGGATGAGAACGTAGGCAGTGTACTTCTGGAAGCTCAGGCTTTCAGCTTCACTCTTGTCTGTAAGTGCTAGCTGAGCACCTACTGTAGAAAGACTCAGATTGGTTGCTGTGGTCAAGAAGGGTGGGTCTCAGGAACCATCTCATGCAAGCCACCACTTTGCAGATGAGGCTAATGAGGCCCAGCTTGGGGTAGGGCCGTGTCTAGGGTCCCACTGTGTGTGCCCGCTCATACCCTGCACACTCACCCGCCTTGCCGATCTGCACAGCCAGCTTGGTGAGCTTGCCCTGGAGCACCGACTTCTCCTTCTTGTGCATGTTGGCCTTCTTCTTGTCGTCAGCGTCACCACCCTCAGCACTCTTGAGGGGCTGCATCTCCATGGCGGCTGCCCCATCCTGCTGTTTGGCTGCAGACGGCAGAGCGAGAATGTGTACACACAGACACACACAGACACACACAGACACACAGACATGCACACACAGGTCAGCCTGCAGGGTGGAGATGTTGGCCCCCACCCTGCCTGCCTGGGAGTCTGTGGTGAGGTACCCACTTCCCCACCTGGGCCCCTGCATGGCTGGCACAGAAGCCCTGTGGTGCGGGTCTGCCTCTTCCAGCCAGGGACACTGGTCCCAGGGCCACTGGCTGCCTAGGACCTGGAATCCAGGACATGGCAGGGAGTGACAAGGCTCCACCCTGGATTCCCCACAGAAGTGGGCTGGAGTCCCCTTTGGGCCTCTTTCAAAAGGCCCTTTGGCTATTCCCACATTCAAACAAGACACACACTTTTGGGCTTTACTCATTGGTCATTGGGCCATGTTGTTGGGATATTAATCACCAGATAGCAGGGACAAAAAAGGGGGCTTAAAAGGTAAAAGAGAGTGTCCCCATCCATGGGTGCTAGGCCCCCTCCTCATTCAGAGCAGGACTGGTGGGCCTGGAGCCCTACCCTTTATCCCCTGAGGATATCAAAGAACCAGCTTTAAGTTTTCAGCTAAACAGGCAGCATAGCTAAAAGGCTGGAGAGAAGCTGGCTTGCAGGTGTCCCATCCTCACCGGGTGATGCTTCCATTTGGCCTGGTACCACATGAATCATAGCTACACCCCCCAAAGACATCAGGTAGCCATAGCTGCAGCTGCATCTGCCTCTGGCATAGCCCTCAGAACTGATCGGAAGGGGCTGCAGGGACCACAGGGCCCGGTTAATGCAAAAGGGTTACCTTTGCTCTGGCTGGCGTCCACAGTGCCATCCTGCATTTTACCTACACGACAAAGAATTTTAACAGACAACAGAGAACAGACAACACACATCGGTCACCACGAAGACGCAACAGGGCCACAGACATTCATGTCACAGATGGAGGAAGGGCTAAGCTGACTCCGTCCCTCCAAACAGGGATACTGGGGATGCCCCAGAGACAAGAACAGAGCTGGCCGGCGTGTTGGCTGCAGGGTCTGTCTTGATTCTCTGGGGGCTCGGAGAGAGTGTTTCTGCGGGAATTACTTTGGCCCTAGGCATTTTACAGATTAAAAATCAGCCTTGGAGGGTAAAGAGGACCAAGATTGGCTGGCAGGGAGCAGAAGGGTGAGAGTTTTCAGGTCCCTAATGAGTAATTTGGTGCCTTTTGTGGGCTGAGAGAAGGCAAAGAGGCAAGGGTGGGGGTGGGGGGGGAGAGAGAGAGAGAGGAAGAGAGAGATTGATTCTAGAATGGGATATGGGGAAGAGTTTGGTTAATGTGTTCCTTAGTTCCTGGCTGTAGGAGAAATGGCACTTTTTCTTTCTGAAGCGATGTGAAGCCATGGCACAGATAACTCCATGCCCATCCCCACTGAGAGTGACTTATACAAAGGGTGGGCAGGGGCTGCCCAGCAGTGGGCTCTGAGGTACCCTAAATATATCCAGGGGACTTGGCGGGAGTACTCTGACTCCCAGAGGAAGCTGCCAACCTCCCTTCCATTTGCACGTGTGCTCTTCATTTTGAGGTTGACCAGCTGAGGCCACGTTAGGTAGGAAATGTCAGGTCAGTGGGCTCCAATGGGTGCCCCCCTTCCTGATCCTGCATAGTGGGCCCTGATATTGCCTAGTGCTGCGGAAAGGGCTGAGTCTGAGGCTCCCCACTCCTTAACCAGGGCTGCCTGGGAGGCCCTCTCCACAGCTTGTGGGGTGTGTTAGTGGGGTGGGAGGGACTGGTGGCTCCTGCCTGGTGGCTGAGACACCTGCTTTCATCTGTCAGCACTGTGGACAGGGACACCCTGTCTACTGAGTTCACCCAGAACTCTGCCTGTGGGCCTTACATCCTCTGGAGGAGTCTGAGGAGGTCAGCATCCCCTGGACATTTGCTGCAAAGGTGATTCCCACAGCTCACGTTCAGGAAGAACCCACCATGTGCCAGGTGCATACATGACCTCCATGATGTCATCTAGTCCTCACTACATCCTTACAAGATTACAAGGGTGCTTTTGTACTTACATCCACTTACAGATGAGAAACTGAGGCTCAGAGAGGGAGAAAGCCTGCCTGGGACTCAGTGGGTAAATGGAGAGCTGGCCCCAAAGTGTGTGCATGTTTCTACCTAGTTGGGGAGAGGACAGCCACCCCTCAGCCCCTCCGAGCTCAGGGGAGGGGCATTGAAGTGGCACTGAGGGGACTGGGTTCCTGAAGTCCCTGCTTGACACCAACTAGCTGTGTGGTGTTACCTCTCCCAGCCTTTGCTTCTACCTCTGTAAAATGGGGATGCAATGTTCACCTCCCGGAATACCTAAATGTTGAATTAGTAATAACCACTGGGCCATTCGTCAGTCTTTGTGACACCCTACAAGGCAGGTGGGAGGGCTTTTCTCACTCATTTTATAGATGAGGAAACTGAGATCAAGGAAGGTTCAGAGGCAGCCCTCCTATGGAGCATCCTGATGATAACCTTGTGGCTACATGATGAGTTCCATAAACAGTGTAATCAGCATCATTACAGCCCTGTTGTAGGGGCTTGGGACAGGGCAGTGGCTTTCCTGGATCCCAGACCCACACTCTCTTTCCACGGGAAGTGCCATGCTCTCCCCACGGCCTCTCGCAGCAAAGGCTCAGAGGGTTCAAAGACAAAGGTCCCCGTTGCTCTACTGTAAAATTCTTTCTAATGGATTTAGAAACAAAAGAGAAGAAGGCCTTTTACAGTAAACAGAAATGAACTACAATTATTTTAATTTTTAAAAATAATTTTACAAACTGGGCTGAAGGGCACCAGAGGACTCTGCTTCAATAGTTGCTTTAGATGGCACAAAGGGGACTTTATTTGTATTGCATATATTCAGAGGCAATAGCCCGTGCGTGTGCCCATTAACCAAGCTAGCAATTTCCTCTTTTATTTCCACAGTGACCACGTGGCCAGAAAAATAATCACTGATGCATATGTTTGAGGAAGGGAGTGGTGTTCTGGGAGTGCTCTGATGCAGATGGTCTGGTTTCTCAGAAGCAAGGGACTTGTTGGGGGCTCTCCTTAGCTAAATGGGTGCTCACCTGGCCCCGGTACTGTGGCAGGACGGCCAGTTCTGGCTGCATGTGTGACCTGCAGGATGGGCTGTGTTTCAGGGGAGCTGGGATGTAGGACAGGACCCAGGAGAGGGAACTGAGTAGAGACTTGGATGCCCCTCTGCATCAGACACCAGATGCAGCTTTGCCAGATGGGTCTGTTCTCTTCATGTGTTGTCAGGGACATGGGTGTGAAAGCATGGATGTGGGAGATTCATGGTGAGGTGACCTGAATCTTTGGGGAGACAGACCACTAAGTAGGAGACCTGGGAGATGTCACTTGTCTTCCCTGCTTCTCCATTTCTTTCTCCGGAAAATGCAACAATTTCAACCAAGGTGATGCTTACGAAAAGCACCCCAAAGTGCCCTGTAAATGTCTAGAGTTAAGAGTGATGTATAATTAATTAATCATGATCATAAGAGACATAGTAAGTAGTGATTACATTTATAATCATAAAAGAAATAATAAAATAATAATGGCCATCATAAGGCCTCCAAGATAAATGGAACACCACCATTCAGTTGGGACGGGGTTTGAGGAGTGAAGGTGGAGGGTACGGTGCCACCAAATTTGTCTTCTATCTCCAAGTCATCCTGATTTGGCTCAGAGGAAGGAGGGAGAAGGAACAGTTACTTCTCTCACCACTCCTCAGCCCTGCGCTTCTCAACCTTTAATGTACTCTCTTGGAGACTGGAGAGCTTGTCAGAATGCAGATTCTTATTTCAGTAGGTCTGTGTGTGGGGGCGGGGGTGCTAAGATTCTGCATTTCTAACAAGCTCCTAGGAGATGTCCAGCCTTCTGGTCCTCTGATTACATTTTGAGCAATGGCTTAGAACACTGTTTCCCAAAGTATATTATGGGGGCATATCAATCCTACAAGATTCAGCCAGAAAGGGTCCTGCAGCCCCGTCAGCCTGGAAACCCCTGCATGGCTCTGTATCTCTCCACTTCATGCCAGCATAAGCAAGGCAGTGAGAAGTCCTGCCACAAGGAAGACACCAATTCTATCCAGAGGTTATTAAACATCTTTGATCACAGGGTCATTTTCTCAGCGGGGGAGGCCTCTTAATATCCTTGTGAAGTTTACAACACACTCCATCGAGAAATCCTGAATCAGGAAGAGGAAGATGCACTTTAGAGTCTGCCCAGCCTGGGTTCAAATCCCAGTTCTGCTACTGTCTAGCTCTGTGACCTTGGGCTAGGGTTTTGATCTCCCTGAGCCTCAGTTTCCTCATTCTGAAAGTGGGGATAATAAACTCTGTCTCAAAGGGTTGTCATGAGGATTACATGAGATGGCAATCATGAAATGCTTGCAAAGTGCCTGGTGTACAGTTGGTGGTCAAGAAATGTCAGTTCCCCGTCTTTCCTGAAGTTTTTCTTGGGATACGTGGAGTTTTCTGCTATAGCTTGGACGAGAAGATGCCCTGTTTTGGGAACTGGCCAGCCCAGATGCAGGCTCTGGGGGAGGCAGGATGTCACATCCTGTTTCCTTTTCCTCCAGGCTGTGGGTCTGCCTACATCATTTCTCCCTGCCATCCCTTGCCACCCTTCCCTGACGCATGACACCTCCCACACCCCAAGCTGTCTTCCTTTCTCCTCCTGTTCCTGAAATAGACCCACACCCAAATTAGCCCTTCTTGGCAAAATGCTGTTTGCAGAAGTGTCTTGCCCATCCCCTCACATCTAGGAGGTGCTTCCATCCTGGGTCACTCTGAATCCAGGTGGCTTAGCCAGAGGTCTGGGGCAGGATGAGGTGGGATAAACCTCCATGTCTCTCAGGAGTGGTGAGTAAATGCTACAACAGATGAGAACCCCAGAGCCCGGTGCCTGGTACGCAGCGGTGGCTGGGACACCAGCTTCAGGACTGAGCCCTAACAGCTCTCAGAAGTTCAGGAGCAGACTGTCATGTTATCTAATTTGGGGACAGGGAACACATCTGAGTGGGAACAGAAGACTCATCACTCTGAAGATGGGAGGGTATAGATAGAAGAAATTTTCTAAAGGTTTGGAGGCAAGTGCATGGAACCCCTCCCTGCCTGTGTGTGAGGAGGTAAGATGCAGACCAGGTGCAGTGGCAGCACCCTCCCCCTGAGGGACAGTCAGAAGGCAGAGACCCAGGACAAAGGCTCCAGCACAGGCAACAGCGAGAAACACCAGTCCACACCCGAAGGCCAGAACCAGGCCCGAGCCCAAGCGAAACCCCTGCCCATTCGCTCCATGGAAGAGAAGAGGAAGAAATGTCTACCAGTGGCTCAGCCATGCTACAGGGTGGGGCCAAGGAGCTGAATCCTGGCCTGGGTCCCCCTGCCTCGACGTAATTTGAAAGTGGAGGACTGGAGATTTCACTGGGGACCCAGAGGCCAGCTTCAGCCCAGGTCCTGACCCCAGGCCTTCTTCCCGAAGCAGGGGCCAGGAACGTACTTAGGAGAGGGCCACACAAGTGGGACACTGCTTCTCAGGGCCAAATCTGAAGATGGGGTCACGCTCCTCTTCAGGGCTCCACTGGGGGTCAAAGCCCCCACAGGAGCCATTTTGGTGCCGTAAGTGGGCGCGGAGCTGATTCCCGGTGGTGGCTTCTCTCTTAAGTGCCTGCCCCAAGTGAGAGGACGACTGTCCTGGAGCTGTCCATGCACATCCAAGATCTGTGCGGTCCAGAATAGGGAGAGGCCAGCCCAAAGTTGGGGGTGGGGGAGAGAGACACCCATCCACCCAAGACCGAGAGCTCGCCATGGGAGACGTACCATTGACTAGGCTGGTATTTGCACTATCTGCAGCATTTGAACCTGCCGCACCATCGGCCGCTGTGGGGGTGGGAGGGATGGAAAATGCAGTGTGTCACAATGGAGAAAAGCAACAATGCAGAACAGCAACAACAATAAAGACATGAACAAACTTGTGGCAAATAACATGACTATACTCTTAAAAGAAAATCTCCATTGGAGATCAAGAAACTCAAATTTGGAGGTGGGAGTGAAATGTTCTCAGAGAGATGCCACAGAAGTCAGGGGGAAAAAAAAAGACATGGAGGGTCTTTAAAATAAAACATGGAGGATGATTAATGTGGTTAGGCGGGGCGGCACTATTCTGTGGTGAGGGTCTGGGGTGGAGACTGGCCCAGCCAATCTGGTGGGTCCCCGTTAGAGAGGGTTCTATGAGGAGAGGGGTTCTGGCTTCCCATCAGGGCCAGAGGGGCCCATGGCATGGAGTCAATTCAAAATATGCAACAGTTGGTGCACTGCAGCACTGGTCATTCTGAGTGGGTTTTGCTGTGACCACCATCACATATACCAGCAGGACATCCATCAGAGGCAGTGACTTAGCAGGATTCATGCCCTTGATTCAGGCCACCACCCATGGCCACCTCCTCCTTCCTAACCAGCACTCAAAAGATTGACTTGGTAACTCCATGTGAGATGCCCCACCATTTGAAAGGTGACATCAAACATGTCATATTCTGTGCACCAGGCAGAGAAGGTATTAGTGAGTTTTCCTTAATTTAGAAACTAAAAATAATACGAGATGGTCAAATTCACTCTCGTTGTTCTTTCTTGGGGTGGGAGAACAGGTTCTGTGGGAAGGAGAGGGAAGAGACAGCTGGGTGAAGTGGACACACTGTGGGTGAGTGGGAAGCCAGCCAGGTTCTGTGGGGACACGAGGGGGAGCAAGGCTGTGAGGTCCCATGGTGACAAGCCCCTGTATGTATTTGTGTGGGGCTAAGGGCTGTGTGGAGACAGCAGCAGTGCCATTGGCATTGGCCTGCAGGATGGTGCACTGGAGGGGCAAGTAGGCTGAATGGGGTGCTGGCTTGTCCTGTGAGGCTGGCATCACCTGGGACACAGCTGAGGGTCTGGCGGGGCAGAGCACCTGCAGTCAGGGAGCCTCCCCCAGCTGTGTGCTGGAGCCTAGGGCCCAGGCTCAGTGGTCAAAGGCTGCTGCTATTTCTAAAAGCCCCATCTACCCTGAGGGGTGTCTTACTGTACCTGGTAGCTGAAGGCCATCCCCCTTCTTCACACCTGTGTGATGATTTTTGAGACATATTAATGAAGGAGAAGCACACACTGCCTCATCTGTGCGTACACACACACACGTACACACATCCTGGCATGCCCAGGGTCATCCTGAAAGGGGAACCCATGGTTGTTGGACTTTAAGCAATGTCCCTGATGGAGGGGATGGGATGGCAGTGCTGAGGGGACCCAGCTCCAGCTGTGCTGCTCACGGGGAACTAAGGGGTGAGGTTGCCCACCCTGATCCTCTTCTGCTATGTCTCCTCCACATCCCACCTCTTCCCTCTACACTGATGCTCTCATCCGTTGGGGTGCAGGTAAATATTGAGTGAGGGACCCTGTCCTGTGCTTTGGGGCAGGAGAGGCCTGTCTTTCTACTGGCATTTTCAAAAACACAGGTCAAGTCTGTGGAAGCTTCTGTCCCTCACCCAGGGCCCAGTGAGGCCAAGGAAGTGGGTAAAGGTTGCTGCATCCTGCCCAACTGCCTGCAGCTTGGGGCCACAGCAAGTCATAGCTTCTACGTCATCGCATGGACACTGTAGTGACATTCTCTGGGCCTCCTGGCCAAGACTTTGTCCTCAGTTTCAGCCTCAGCTTTCCCCTTGCTCTCCAGAGATGGATTTCACAGAGCTCACCTTAGCTCCATTGTTCCTGTTGGTGGGGCAGCCAGATCTTAGGAGAGTCCCACTACAAAATGGGTTTCACCCTTGAGGACAAGTAACCTTTGACTGTGACCCAGGCTCTGTGCCTGGTTGACCTGTGAGAGCTGGGGTAGCAGGGCTGCCCCTAAAACTCAAGGATGGATCGGTCACCTGCCATCTCATCTCCTAACTCTGGACTCCAGGAAGCCTGGGTGATGGGGGCCTTCCTCTGGAGCTTGGGGAGGAGACAAAAGACTAAGGATGAGAGAGGGAGGCTGTCCTGATCAAGTGGAAGTGCTGGGTGGGGAGTCAGCTGTGCTGGGGCTAGAGGCCTGGGCTCTTGTGTCTTCTGAGCATAATTCCTCTTCTGCTCTGAAGGCACCTGTAGCCCAGAATGGCAGCCTGCTGCTTGAGGAGGGCCCAGGGAATGAGGAGTCTGTTTCCAGGGGAAGGAGCTAGAACTCAGACGAGGTGGCAGTGCCAGGGACATCTGAGAGGGGCTCACAGCAGTTGACTTGGAGCCACCTTCCCTAGAAGCTCCTGTGCCCACATCTGGGGAGAATCTATGATGGGTGGGTTCGCTGCCCTGCTCAGTGCGGCTGAGAAGAGTGGAGGGATATCCAGTTGGGGATTTCTACTTGCTATCAGGGGTGATGACGGGGCCAGGTCATGCTTGAGGTTGGACTCAACAAATGCTCAGCACCCTCGGCCTGGCCTGGTGGGGAGGAAGGGCTTCCGTGACATGACTGGACAAGACAGAGACTGGGACAAGACCCTGGAGATGGAACAGACAGAACCCTCCTGGCATGAGCAGGGCCTTGAGGATGCAGGAGGTGGCTTCTGGCACAGGGTGTCGACATAAAAGGCACTTAATAACTATTTTGTGGAGTGAATGATTCAACAACAAAAAAGTGGCCTTAAGAGCTCCTCTTCTGGTCTGCAAGGGTGTTGGGCTTACCTTTCTTGTCTTTCTTCTCTTCCTCCTCACCGCCGGCCCCCAGCAGGGTAAAGATAATGCCAGTCTGAGAGTTCACACCCACAGCGGTCACCACCATCCGTCCAGAGCCCTCCATCACATGGGTCCCTGGGGAAGGAGATGGAAACCAAGTTACCATTGCATGGCCCAGGTCCCCTCCCCAAAGGAGTGGAAGGAACAGCCATCCAGAATCTGCTCCTGGCAATTTGCCTGCTGAGGTTAGGGCACCGCCAATGCTTAAGGTTCAAACTCTGAACCTTTTGGGATGATTTCTCCTTGGGACAGCGCTGTGATGCGCCTGGGGCTCAACACTGCTAGACCTCGGTTCTCAGGCCCCCAGACGGCTCAGACCTACCACCCTCTCCTGGAGGGTCTCTCCTCTCTCCGCCTCTCTCTCGCTTCTCCTGTTCCACCCTTACAGGCCCAGCAGGGACCACTCTCTCTTTTCCCTATTCCTCTAGAACCAGAGCTCACTGTGCTTAATTCTATAACCAGCAGAGAAATGCCAACTAAGCTGTTTACAGGACTGCTTAAAAGGGGGTCCACCCCCCTCCCAAAGATCTGGGGAAAGAACCCAGGGCTCTCTGAACTTGGGTGAGAAAATAGTGACATCTTGATTTTCACAAACATCTAACTGAAAAGTAGCATTTCTCCCATTATGAATATAGGCAACAAACCGCAGGAGTACCAGCAGCACCCCAACACCATTGCACGTGTTACAGGAATCACAGGTGTTTTTCTTACCACTTGACAGCTGTCGCAGACATCATGATGCTCACCCTCACTTTATGACTAAGGCAGCTATTACACTGACTGCTGACCTCAGGGTACTAATGGAGAAGCACACACACTGCTGTACCACACATTGCATTACTGTACTTCAATCTCACTCTTGTCCTTTGCAATCCGATGTATCTTGTTTTATGCATTTCACAGTGTTAATGTGGGTAGGGGTGGCACACGATGGTGCCAGACTTCCCTAGGCACCCATGGTGCAGGAGAAGTTAAGAACCCCTTTCCTAGAATTTCATATTTTTCAAACTGTGTCCCAAGGGGCTCTGGATTTTTTTCAGGGGGGCAGCAGGAGCAGCTGTGGGGGGTGGGGCAAGGGAGGCCTTTGGTCAGAGTGGCTCCACTTTTATGCATTTTTTGGGTTTCTGTGTTGACTACAGGGGCTTGTTGCTACTGTATGGGTCAGGGGACAACTTGTCCAGGACCGCTTGGGGAGTTTGCGACAGAATGAGATAAAATGCAAAGGCAAACCCACTGAACAAGTGGTATATCAATATAATAAAATATTATTCAGCCTTAAAAGGGAAGGTAGTTCTGACATCCTACCACATGGATCAGCCTAGACGACACTATGCTATGTGAAATAAGCCAGTCACAGAAAGACAAATATTGTTTGAGTCCATTTACATTGAGGTCCCTAGAGTGGTCAGATTCAGAGACAGAAAGTAGGGCTGTCATTGCCGGGGGCTGGGGAGGAAGAATGGGGAATTAGTGTTCAGTGGGGACAGAGTTTCAGTTTTACAAGATGGAAGAACGTTCTGGAGACAGACAATGGTGGTGGCTGCACAATAGCACGAATGTACTTACTGTCATGAGACTGCACGCATACTGGTTAAAATGGTCAATTTTATGTTATCTATATTTTACCACGGCAATAAAAAGATTGTAAAAATACCGGGCAAAAAGCGAAACCTGCTGAAGCTGTGGCCTCTCTGAGGAAACAAGGTGACTTCAGCGAGAACGGTGGGGACCTGGAACAGGAAATGGACAGCAGCTATGACAGCCCAGGACTGACATCACAGGACTGCTGGCCCTTTGTCCCCAGGCTGGTGTTGCGGACGGATGGCTACTGCGCCCCGCCTAGCAACTTTGTCAGAACAGATGGGCCCTTCACCAAAGGAGAGTTGGCACGTGTGACCGACTGGGCCTGGGTGGTGTCACCTGCAAAAGGCTCAGGGCACATGTGGGGAGCCCCCCTCAGTCCTGCTGGCGGCCACTCTATTTAGTAAAGGATAGTGGGGTGCCCATTTTTCCCTGATTTTAATTTTTACCACTCTGGGTAGGAAGCTCTCTACAATGCAACACATGCTTCTTCAATAGGGAAGTAGGAGTCCAGTCCTAGTGTGGGGCAGTGTCTCGGGCTGTCCCCAGGCCGCAAAATATAAGAACTACGTTGGGTTTGCAAGACAGGGTCTAGGGGCCCAATGGCCATGAACTCTGACCCCCGACACTAACTGGCCCGATGACTTGCTTCAGTTCTGCTGTTGAGACTTTTTCTTCTTTCCTTTCAAGTTTGACTGTCACTTCTCCCTGTTTTCAGGGTAACTCGTCTCCAACAGTTTCTCTTTGTTTTCTAATTTGCTTTAGACTTGAAGTCTAGGTTAATAAACTCATTAGAACTGTATCTAAAATAGGTGTCAAGAGTTCTGAGTCAGGACTCGAAAATTTCCTTAAAGCAAGGAATCTACTGTCACTTTACAAGAGGTTTCGCCCACCCCTTGCCTTTGCCTCTAGGGCCCGAACATTATCTTGAGATCGTGGGTGTACCCGTGTGCACGCACATGTGTGCGGTTTCTAGACTCTTGGCTCCCAGTGTCTCAGGATCTTAAAGTGCTGGACAGACAGACACTGTCCAGTAAGTTCCTTTAAGGCAGGGAGAGGTCAGTCTGTCCATCCCTGAATGGTTAACTAGGCCATGAAGCCTCCCAGAAGGGGCACGAAACCCAGCGAGCTGTAACAGAACCCAGATCCTCAGATGGCGAGCTCCTCTGTGGCTTCTTGCCCACTCCCAGAACAGAAGAGCTGTGCCTCTTGGGCAGGGAATAGTGGGGTGGGGGACCCCAGACTGAGCTCAGATACCGATTCCAGCCCAAGCAGCCCAGGCTGGTATCTTCCCATCACAGGAAGACCCTGGGGCCTACCTATCCCCCAAGGGGTACAAACAGGGAGAGCCAAGGCCCAGTAATGGGACCCTGGATGTTAAGATAACTTGATGTTAAAATGCTCTGTTGTGCACCAGCTTAGCTTGTGTATGGGCTGTCGGTAGTGTTAGATATCAGCAGTGTTAGACAGATGAGGAAACTGAGGCCCAGAGAGGTCATGTGGGGTGGGAGTGGGGTCACTGCAGATCTTTACAAGTGCGGGAGGAACTGCATTCAGAGCGCAGAGAGTAGTGACGGTACCCAGCACCACCTTCTGGAGGCCACCTGCTCTGTGCCAGGCAGCACGCTGACCCTTCGTACCAGTCATCCTGGAGCCCTCGCCCTGGCCCTCGGTTTATGGGGAAGGAAGGGGAGGCTCAGAAGTGGCTTGCCCTAGCTCAGAGCTGCTGGGGGGCAGAGCCAGGATTTGAACTCTCTGAGCCTGTCCTCCTTGTCAGGCACCACCTCTCCCTTCAGGAAACAAGACCTTCACACCCTGGTCTCAAACACATTTGTGAGTCTGCCCTGCCTGGGTGGCAATGGAGACAATGCCCCCCACCTCCCCAGCTCTAGGTGGGATGAAAAAAGACACAGGGGGCCAATTTCCACCCACCATAATCACTGCCCCCCCCAAATCACCTGTAATCTAATCACTCCCATTGCAGCAGGGAGCTGGTGGCTCTGCACTGGGACACACAGAGGAGGGAGAAAGGGGGAGGAAGCCAGGGAGGCGGCCTCTGGCCACAACTCAGGGGTCAGTGGTGAAGCCACAGTTTGCCCCTGGCCCAACCTCAGATGACCACAAGGTTGTCCTCCAGGCCCCAGCAGTAGATGGAGCATCAGCGTCCTCTTCTGGCCCTTCCTCCTCTGTGCCCTAGCCTCAGCTCTGACCACTGTCCCCCAGATCAGCCACCCTGCATAGCTCCCCAAAGTCTAAATGCCTCCATCGGCACCTCCTGGGTCAGACCCCAGCCTTTTTCTGGCCCTTGACCACTGATTTCTGCCCTGTGGCGCTGCCCTGGGAGTGTGCACAGCTCACCGGGCCTTTGTGTCCAGCCCCCCACTCCCTTTGCGCACAGTTACCACTGCCTGAGTGCCCTTCCCCGACTTCTCCTCCAAAATGTTCTCCTCAAGCTTCTCTCTCTCTCACCAGGACCTGACTGCTCCTCCCGCCAGAGGAAGAACTGAGTGTACCAGGTCAACCTCCTAGGCTGTCACACCCTAGCTCCAGGGCCCCCTACAGAGGACAATGCTTTACCCCAAAGCCTGTGGCTGTAAAGGTAGAATCCCAGGCATGCAGGTCAAAGGTTGGATAACTAAATCTTTCAAAGGAAAGCTGCAGTTTTTGGGTAGGCACTGAAGTGAGAACCCTTTGGGTGTGGCCCCCCTCTGCCTCTGGCAGGGCCTTGCCCCAGGACCTCACTGTCCATGGTCCCCTGGGCACCATCCCATAGCCCCCACCTCATCAAAGCTCCCATGGAGTCCTTCAGAATATACAAGCATCGTGGGGGGAGGGTTGGGTAATGTGGATAAAGCGGGCCCTGAGCTGAGGAGGAGGGGACCTGGGAACCAGTCTGGTGTCTGCTTCTGATTTGCTGTGTGACCTGAGGCCAGCCCTCTCCTCTCCAGACCTCAGTTTTGTCTTTTGCAAAATGGTGGGGGGTGGGGGGGGTGTCTGGCTTAAGCCTCACTTCTCAATGATGAAGTCTGCATCCTTGGGGTCCCTGGGGACAAGGGCCACCACCCCTGGCTGGGGTAGGGCAGCCTCCATTAAAAGGTTACATCTTGGAAAGTTGGGATCTCAGTTTAGATGGGCCCAGCAGAGGCCTGTGTGGACAGGCTGATCAAATGTGGAGCCTCCTGCCAGGGCTGTACTTTTCATTTGATGGACAGATGCGGTAGTGACAATTCTGTGCTGGGCTCTGGGGTCGGAAGGGAGGGGCCCCTGTGACCCCTGCCTTCCAGGAGCTCTCAGTCTAGTTGGATGTGAGGGGAGCACATAGCCACACAGACCAACAGCAGCACAAAACAACAGAAACCCAAGGGCCCAGTGGCCTGGCAGGGGGCACAGCCCAGGTAAAAGTAGGGAGGTGGGGCCGGGGGACAGCAAGAATCAGCTGGACTGAAGCTCAGGGCTTATGAAGGGAGGAGTGGGAGGGAAACAGGATTGGGGCGCAGCCTGCATGGAGGTTTGCAGAGTTGGGTCTTTGCTTGGTGTTCCACAGGGAACCACTGAAAGTATTTCTGGGGGGGAGGGAGGAAGAAAACTAATCTTTATTGAGTGTTCACAATGTGCCAAGTGCCGTCTGAGCTGCTGAGCTGCTTTCTCCAGCCGGCTGTCCACTTACTCTGTGAGGTAATCATCATTCCCCCATTACGCAGACAGGGGAGCTGCCCTGGGAGGTCATCTCCACGTGTGGCCTGGAGAGGGCAGAGGTGGGATGGAGTGAGGGTGGGGCTCTGGTTTCTGTTCTCTGTTCTTTCCACCTTGCCAGGAAGGCTTACGAGCAGCATCAGAAGGCAGAAAGGGAGAAGGCAGCAGGAGAGTGGTGGGGGAGCTATGGCAGCCATCCAGTTCCCGTCCATCCGTGAGAGAAAAAGAAGCTCAGGCCCAAGGAACACTGTGGCTTCTGCCAACTGGGTGGCCCGTCCTGCCCTGCCTGAACCTTGCCTTTGACCTAGTAGCAGAGGGTAGGCTAGAACCTTCCCGACCGCAGGCTTGAAGCCCATCTCTACTTGAGATTGCTATGAGCAGCAGGAAATGGCCCCCACCTGGCCTGGTCCAGATGTTGGCCGTCTGGTGGCCAAAGCCTCAGGCAGTGGCAAGTGGAATACCTGAGCTCCTGGTTGCAGAGCAGGAGGGGCCTAGTTTTACAAAGTGAGCCTTCTGAGCTCAGAAAGGGCAAATGGTTGGCTAAGGTTGCACAGCCCCTGAGGCACAGGTTAGGGCTTGAGCCCAGTGCTCCTCACTCTCCTGGTTTTGATTTCCCAGGCCTCTCTCTGGACAGGAAGAGGGGTAAGGTCACACCTTCTAAAAGGTCTCTTTCTGGGGGTGGAGATGTGAAAAAGGGATGCAGGCCCTACAGTTCCCAGCCCAGACTCAGTCCTTTCATCATTATCGTTATCGACGCAGTTAATAACAGTAGTCACGCACACTTGCAGAGTGCTAGACACGTGAAAAGAATTTCAGTGCCTGTGAGCCTGTCCCCCTCACAACAGCCCTGTGAGGTAGGTTTTGGTGCAAGCACAACCCCAAGCCCCACCCACCCACGGCCCCTCTGGTTCAGAAAGGTTGAGTGATGGCCCAGGGTCACACGGCTGTGAGTGATGGAGCCGGGACTTGAACCCGTGCTCTATCCACTACACCCCGCTGCCTCTCATGGAGAAGAGGCAGGGTAGTGTAATGGAGAGAGCACTGGCCGAGCAGCAGATGGCACCTTCCTGCAGTCATGGTGTCGTCCTAGGATCCCTGGAGGCAGCGGCAGTGGTGGCAGGTTTGGCTCTCCATACTCGGCCTACCCCTCGGTGGGCAGGGTGGGCAGCAGGCCCAAGAGGGCTTGCTGATGTTCTGTGCAACCTCACGTTGTTGATGTTCTTGCTCCAGGGGTGATGGAGGAGGGTGGGGGTCCTGTAGGGGGCAGAGCTAATGGGCCTTTTGGGGCCAGACACTGCTGCTTTTGAGGACAAACCCCCCCACCCCCGGCCCCCTGGCCCTTCTGTGCCCACAATGATGGCACCTAATCGTTGGCTTCCCAGTGAAATTTACCATAAGACATTTCAAACAAGCCATGCTGCTGGGTAATCAAAGTTGCAGGGTCCTTGGAGGCAAGTTCACTCGTGGGGGCTGCAGGAAGAGTACAGGGCTGGGAGGCTGGAGGGCTGGGGCTTGCTCTGGCCCTGCCCTCTGCTCTGCCCTGGGCCTCACACTACCCTGGGCCTCAATTTCCCCAGTTGCAAATCAAGACAAGACTACGTTCTCTAGGAATCTGTAAAGCCCCCAAAAGGCTGCAAAGTCACAAGTCTGGGCATTTATTTCTCATAAGAGGGATTATTGCTTCCATGGGACTCTCATGGGAGTTCATGACCTAGGAGGGTTCAAAACCCCTGGCCTTCCATGAAAGGCAAAGGAAGGCTAAGGAGCTCCTCCATGTTAAAAGAGGCTGAAGGTGCAGGACATCTAAATGCCACACTGTGCCCCACACTGGGTCCCAGATGGAGGATGCTGTGGAGACAGTAGGCAAACTTGAATATGACAGTGTATTGGGTGGCAGTACTGCATCAATGTCAAGTTTCCTGAACTGGCAGCTCTGCTGTGGTTATAGCAGTGAATATCCTTTTCTTAGAGAAAGACTGAAGTGTGAAGGGGCCCAGGGCCATCACGTGTGCACGACGAGGAATAGGGAGGCTCCTGAGAGAGGAGATGGAGCAAAATGGTAACAACAGTTGAACCTGAGGGAAGGGCATGTAGGCATTCTTTATACTATTTTTGCAATTTTCTGAAAGCTTGAAATTATCTTAATATACAAAACTAAAAAGAAATGGGCCAGGTCAGAGTTTGTGCTCCAGGGACCACCCATCTGTTCCTTGACTCACACAAGCTTCACAAGAATAGGGATTTCTTGCCAACACTTAAACACTGGGAGATGGTGCATGAGAATCTGGATCGCTGGCTTCTCTTGCACAGGGAACACTGCAACTGCACTGAGTGACACTTCTGTAGGCAGCAGTGGGGAGCAGCTGTGCTCTGGTTTGGCACCCACGGTCTCCCTGCCTGGCCCCAGGGACATGTGAGCCTGTGATTCCTGAGCATTTCTACTCTTTCTGGTCTGAAGGGCCTGACGTGGGCCGAGGCCCGCCTGCCCATTCCGGGGAAGGAGCTCCAGGCCTTTAGGATTTCCTTTGTTCCTGGAGCACTGGGGACATCAGAGTCTTTCTGAAGGTTGATCTGCCCCCATTTGTCAGATGGAGAGACTGAGGTTCTGGGGTAGGCAGAGGTCATAGCTGGAGCTGATGGAGGGCTGGAACCTGAGTGCGCCATCTCCAAATACTGCTCTTGTTCCACACATAGCACCTCACACTGTATCATTTACAAAGGATAGTCACATCCGTCTGTGAATGTGATCCCTATAATAGCCCCGTAGGGTAGGCAGGGGGAAGTGCCCTCCCACTTGCATGGACACAAACATGGAGGCTCCGAGAGGGAAGCACCATGCCTGAAGCCACACAGCAAGTTCATTCCAGAGCCTGCATCTGGCTCAGCTTGGCCGAACTCTTCTCCTTGTACAACTCAGCACAGCCTCTCTTTCTCTGGCCGGCAGTGCCTGAGCCCCTGAGGTGTGCAGGGCCCACAGGTAGAGCTGGGCATGACCTCCTGATAATCTCAGGATCAGGCTCCTGCTCTGACCAGTCTGGGTGAATGGATCAATGCAGAAGTGCATCGCAGGGCATCTGTCTATGTCTGCCTATCTGCCTACGGCCAAAGACAGCAGGGGCCCATAGAAGTGAGACCCATTAGATTTGTGTGGGTGGCAAGACCGTGGATGGGTTTTGCTCTTTATTTTATTTGAGATGGTTTGCACAGTGCAAAACTCAATCAATGTTACGAGGCTGGGCCCGAATGGGCCAAGCACAGCGTGGATGTCACAGGCTGATGTGTGGGTCCCAGGCAGTATGGGAGTGACTGCCAGAGGTAGTGCTCAGAGAAGCCTTCATGGAGGAGGTAGGCCTGAGCAGATGGGCAAAAGGTAAATGAGCAATACTCAAGGGAGAGGGGCATTAGGGAATAGCCTCAGCAAAGGCAGGGCAGAGGAAATGGAGCCAGCTGGGTCTGTAGCAGAGGCACACAGTAAGCAGGGTGTGGTGAATCTGTGACTTGCACTGCATTCCGTGCTTGGGCTGACTCTGCAACACTGCCACCCACAGCCTGTCCAGACCCCGCTCACACACGATCAGTGATGGGGAACTTACTGTCTCACAGGCAGCCTCTTTTGTCCTAGAATGGTTCTTCTGTTACAGAAGTCTTCTCTTCCCAGTTAGATTGCTTTCTATAGGGCTGACTGTGCTGCTTTCTCACTGTATTTGCCCATGAGCCTGGGCCAAGCTACTTGCTCCTCCTTCCCCCCACGCAACTGTGTTTCTGAATGTCAGCACTGATGCTCACAGTCAAGTTTCATTTTCTTCAGTCTAATTCACACTGCACGCCAGTAATCTCTGTGGGTCCTGACTAGTGCTTTCTGTTTGCCATGCTCCCTGGGATGGTGGTCTCTATGAACTTGATGGGCACATTTTCCATATTGTGACAGGACAGAGCTCTAGGAAATGCCACTAGAAACCTTTCATCAGGTAACCTGCAATCCAAGAATCAGCACACACTGGCTGAAATCTCCTGGCCTCCAGCACAGCCTTCTCCATCTTGTCCATGAGGACATCATGGGAGGCCATGGCTGCTGTCTCCTGACATCCAAAGGCCCAGGGTCTACTGTATACCTAGGCTCTCAGCCAGCTGTGTAGGTTGACACCAAAGCAGTTGGTTCAACCTGAGCCAGGGAGGCCCTATAGTACCTTTCTTCTCTCAGTTCTCACAGAGCACCCACTCCTGAGCTGAGGACCAGTGCTGACCCCACAAGTTTGGGCTTCACAGGGCTCTCCCAGATTCTTGCTAAGAACTAGAATGCCTTTTGTCTGTCCCTAGTCCCCTTTTCTTCCCCACTGAGGGCAGAGCTCACTGCCAAGTCTCCAAGGGCCTGGAGGTCTTAGCTCTCATAGGACCCCTTGGTTTTCTTAAGAAAACTAAGAGACATCCTGCCACCCCTTCCCGGTTATGAGGCTTCTCCTTGCCTAGAGGAAGGGACACAACCAGTCCACTCAGGCCCAGCATCTCCCCTCTACTTCTACTGATCCAGATGACCTACCTGGTCGCTTCTCCCAAGAATACTCACCTCTCTGCTAACCACTTCAGCCCAGAGGTTGAAAAGAGGGCCATGATCCTAAGCTCTCATGTGCTAAGTTCCAAAAGGGCATTTGAAGCTTCCCATCCCTCAGACCCCAGGGCCTTTGTACCTGTTGTCCTTCTGCCTAGAATGCTCTTTCTTGTCATTGTTCTGGTTTTAGCTCAAATGTAATCTCACTCTTTCCCTAACCAACTAAGTTTCTGTCCCTTCTTCTGGGTCTCCATTTCATTACCATGGAAGAATGTCTTCATCTGATTTAGCACTCTCTGAAATTATTTTACATATTTGCTTGCTTGTTTCTTTATTGTCTGTCTCTTGGAGTCTAAGCTCCAGGAGGGCAGGGACCTTGTTTGTTCCATTAACTCTACTGGCACACAGTAGGTACTTAATAAATGTTGGTTGAACAAGTTCTGGATAAATAAATGCCCAGCCCTGACTCTCATTCCTTCTCCCATCCTACCCCACAGGCCTGATGAACTTCCTTTTTGTATTTCTAGGACATCTCCCACCCCTTCAGACCTCTGTGCCTTTACATGTTTGCCTCTGCTAGGAGAGCCCTTTCTCAACAACTCTATTTGGTGGGCTCCTACCCATGCTTTAAAACCAGCTCAGTTCCATCCCCGCTTCTGTTCCCTTCTTGGCTTTTGTATACCTTCCTCACTCTTCTACTGTGGAATTAGTTGTTTGCTGGTCTGCTCATCCCAGCCTATCTGGGCTGGAGGCTCCTGAAGCCAGAGGTGGGTCCCACTGCTCAGCCCAGGGCCAGTCCCAGAGTAGCTGATCAAGGGTTTGCTGAGCACTCCTGGACAATAAGTCCTTTTGGGTATCTCTGTTGGAGGGAAGGTGGTTACCTGGCTGGTGTCTCACCTCTGCAGGGCCTCCCCACTTCCTCTCTTACCCCCTGCAGCAGCCAGACTGAGGTTTTAAAAATGTAAACATGATCAGTTCACTGCTTACAACCATTCCAGAGAATCCTCATTACACTAAAAAAGTTTCCAACCTCCTGATCACGTCCATGAGGCCGGACATCTGGTCCCTCCAGATCTCCATCTTGCTCACAGTCCTCCAGCACAATACTGCCTTTGGGCCTTTGCACTTGCTGTTCTCACTGCCTAGTGTACTTTTCCCTGGATAGTCACAAGGCCAGCTCTTGTTCATCAGTCACACCTCAGTTCCCACGTGACCTCCTCTGACCTCCCCAGCCACCGTCCTTCCAATTTTGGTCACACACCTACCACCCTCTGGAATTTTCCCATTGCCTATCTCTCCTCAATGACACCACAGCTCCTCAGGACTGGGGCCTCATGGGCCTCATCCATTGCTATTTCTCTAGCACCCAGCCCAGTGCCTAGCACAGAGGAGGTTCCCCAAACAATTGTCACCTGACTGATTCTTTCTCATCCCTGATGAGAACAGTCTTCAGTGTTTGACTTTTTAGAAAACCAAGTCACTAGAAGGTAAATTCCACGAGGTCAGGGATTTGTTGATTTTATTTACTGCACTATCCCTAGAGTGGTGCTGAGAGCCCAAGAGGCTCAGGGCATGTTTTTTGGGGAAAAGGGAGGAAGTTCTTATTTAGGGCTGAGCTGGCTAGATATCTGGAGCCAAGGACCAAAGTCCCTAAGACCCTCCAGCCTCTTGAAGAAGACACAGGCACCCTCCTCCTCACTGGGTAGGAACTGGCAATGGGAGTGAGCCCGCTGTTGGGCTGCAGCTCACCTGACAGCAGCATGGGGTCCTTGTCCACAGACTTGCGCACCTGGTCAGACTCCCCAGTCAGGGAGCTTTCGTCAATCTTGAGGTCATTGCCTTGAATGAAGAGGCCATCAGCAGGGAGGAGATCACCTGGTGGGAGGAAGGTCAAGGGAATCAGCAGGGTCTCAGGTAGCTGGAGATGCTAGAATATTTCTCTAAAGTTATGATTATAAGGGAAGGTTCTTTATTGGGGACCAGCTGCCCAGAGCTCCTAGGGTGTAGGAACCAAGATGGTACCATCAAAGGGCAATAGGAAGTTGAAGACTGGAGCCAATGTGAATGGCTACAAGGCTTGGAGGGTTGAGGTTGGGCCCCAAAACAATCCTAGCTCAAGTGGGTATGCTCTTTAGTTTATTAAGTACTTCTCTTGGCCCAGTGTGGTTTTGAGGCCTAGCTTCCTTAATGATTCATTTTCTGGTTTCAACTATATGTGAGAATTTCTTTTGGAAGGCACTAGTCCATCTTGGCTAGGTGGAGGTGACAACAGGGCAGGCACATATCAGATGAAACCAAGTCCCTGAGGGCTGAATGAGGAGGGGTGTATCCCAACCTCTCCCCCATCTTCTGTCTCTACTTTCCCAAGGACATAGCTCATCTAAACTCCTCTGGTACCAGCCTGCCCACTTTCTCCATGGCAGTATCACAGGCTTAGAATGTTCACCCATCTATGTCCACTCTCCATAACACCCTTCCTAGCCCAACAACCATCCATCAATAGACAAATCAAGGATGGGAAGTGCATTTTATCTCATAAACCCATCTGAGTACTAGTAGTCCTTGGAGTGTTGTGTTGAGAAAGCTACATCTAGGCTCTGAGCTGTGATTGGTTAGTAGTGTCTGCTATGGGTGCAGATACTGAGGACAGTGGCACACGTGCCATGTATTTGCCATTTCTGAGTTAAATGGATTCTGAAATCCTACCCTTCCAAAAAGTAGTCTTTCACTTCCAAAGGATCTCAGAAGACATCTTGACTTGGGATCAGTCTTCAGGGACCCAACCCCTTCCCTGGGCCAGCCTCTTAGGGTCTGCTTGGCCTGTCCCACCTCAGCCCAGACTCTAGCTTCACCACCTGGTTCTGTGGCTGGAACACTTACCATATTTGATTTGGGCGATGTCCCCAACCACAATCTCAGCCACAGGAATCTGAACCACCTGGCCAGCCCGGACCACGGTGAACTTCTGCTCCTGCTCGATACGGCTCTGCAGGCCCCGGAACTGCTTCTCTTTGCTCCAGTCATTGAAGGCCGTGACCAGGACCACACAGATGACTGAGAGGAGGATGGCAGCTCCCTCGATCCAGCCTGCCTCTGCTTCCCCCTCATCTTCGGCCCCTCCCTGGGCCGTGGCACATCCTGCAGAAAGCAGAAGGAAGCAGGTGGGGTGGGGTCAGCTATGTAGAAGGGGCCTCATAGGCCTGGCTTTAAATCCCAGTTCTGCCAAGCAAAAACTATTGATAATCAGATAATCATGATCTATTTATTCAGTGTGTCTGGGTGCCAAGCCCTGTGCAAAATGCTTCATACACATCATCTTAGAACACTCACTCTGCTCATTTCACAGATGTGAAAGCTGAGGCTTCTCAGAGAAGCCAAGTGACTTGCCTAAGCTAGGAAGGGCAAGGCAGGAGCTAGGGTATCTGACTTCAGAGCCTATTGTTTTAGTTACTTTGGTTTTCTGCCTTTGCTCTAGCTGTGAGATCTTGGGTAAATGACTTCACCTTTCTGAACACTGGTTTTCTCATCTGTAAAATAGGGAGAATATTTTTTATCTTGGGAACCATTGTGAGGGTTGAAATTTAATGAGGTAAGGTCCACATCATCTCCAGCACAGATCTGGCACAAAGGAGAGGCCTGATTAATGAAAAAAGAGAAAAAGTGATGATGGAATAGAATGAGCTTAATCATTATTGCACCTGCTTTCAGGTCTAAAATGCAGTTTTTAAAAAATACATTTTATTGATTATGATATTACAGTTGTCCCAATTTTTCCCTCTTTGTCTCCCTCTATGCAATACCCCCCATTCCCTCTAGCAATTCCCTCCCTTAGTTCATGTCCATGGGTCATGCATGTAAATTCTTTGGCTACTCCATTTCCTATACTGTTTTTAATATACCCCTGTCTATTTTTTACCTATCAATTTGTACTTCTTAATCCCTGCATTCTTTTCCCCCATTCTCCTCCTCCTCCCTCCAACTGATAACCCTCCAAATGATCTCCATATTTATGATTCTGTTTCTGTTCTGCTTGTTTTCTTAGTTTGTTTTTTAGATTCAGTTGTTGATAGTTGTGAATTTATTGCCATTTTAATGTTCATTGTTTTGATCTTCCTCTTTTTCTTGAATAAGTCCCTTTAACATTTCATATAATAATGGCTTGGTGATGACGAACCCCTTTAGTTTTACCTTGTCTGGGAAGCACTTTATCTGCCCTTCCATTCTAAATGATAGCTTTGTTGGATAGAGTAATCTAGGTTGTAGGTCCTTCATCACTTTGAGTACTTCTTGTTAGTCCCTTCTAGCCTGCAAAGTCTCTTTTGAGAAATCAGTTGACAGTCTTATGAGAACTCCTTTGTAGGTAACTATCTGCTTTTCTCTTGCTGCTTTTAAGATTCTCTCTTTATCTTTAACCTTTGGCATTTTAATTATGATGTGTCTTTCTGTGGTTCTCATTGTATCCATCTTGTTTGGGACTCTGTGCTTCCTGGACTTGTATGTCTACTTGCTTCACCAAATTAGGGAAGTTTTCTTTCATTATTTTTTCAAATAAGTTTTCAATTTCTTACTCTTTCTCTTCTACTTCCAGCACCCCTATGATTTGAACATTGGTACATTTGAAGCTGTCCCAGAGGCTGTTTACACTATCCTTGTGTTTTTTTAAATTTGTTTTTCTTTTTGTTGTTCTGATCGAATGTTTTTTTCTTCCTTATGTTCCAAATCATTGATTTGATTCTCGGCTTCATCCACTCCACTGTTGATTCCCTGTAAATTTTTCTTTATTTTATTTAGTGTAAACTTCATTTCTGCCTGGGTCTTTTTTATGCTGTTGAAGTACCCAATGAGTTCCTTGAACATTCCTAATAACCAGTGTTTTGAACTCTGCATGTGATAGATTGCTTATCTCCATTTTGTTTAGTTCTTTTTCTGGAGTTTTGTTCTGTTCTTTCATTTGGATCATGTTCCTTTGCTCCTCATTTTGGTAGCCTCCCTGTGTTTGTTTTTATGTATTAGGTAGAGCTGCTTTGACTCCCTGTCTTAGTAGTGCAGCCTATTGTAGAAAAGTGCACCTGTAAGTTGAATAGGGCAGAGCCTTAGGTAATCATCAGGGCAGGGCAACCTGTGTGAACCAGGCTGATGGAGTCTCAGATATGGTGTCACCACTCTGTGGCTCTGTGTGGGAGGGCTCAAAAAAGGTACAATGGCTGCTGTCTGCAGTTCTGTCTGGGAGGAAGCTGTCCCCCAGTTCTTACCCTGATGCCAGACACTTCAATTCCTCCCCATATGCCACTAGTGCTCTTCCAGCTGCTACCCTGGTACTGGAGCCCAGAGGGAGTGAGTCTGTGTAAGTCCTAAGAGCATTGTGGGCCCTTTAAGAGGAGACACCTGAGAATCCCACAGTTTCTTCTGCCACCCAACTCCCACTAGTTTTTACAGCCAGAAGTTATCTTCCTGGCACTGGAACCCTGGGCTGGGTGGTCTGGTATGGGGCTAAAATCCCTGGCTCCTGAGGTATCCCTCCCAATTTTACTCACCACACATGGTGTGGGACTGCCTGTTCTGTGTTGCCACCCCTCCTACCTGTCTGGATGAATGTGACCTCTTTAATTCTTTGGATGTCAGACTTCTACACAGCTTGATTTTCTGACAATTCTAGGTGAGAGCTATTTTGTAATTTAGTTGTAAATTTTTATGTGATTGTGCAAGGAGACGAATTGTGTTTAACCTATGCCTCCATCTTGACTGGAAGTCTTCCCCTCCCCAAAATGCAGTTTTTTTTTATGTCTTTTCCTTCTATTCTCCCACCAACCATGAGGCAGGTCTCTAGGCTAGGAGGTGGGGACCACAGCACTGGACCTGCCCTCTGACGAGCTGGTCCTAATCCCACTGCTGTTGCTGTATGACCCTGGGTAAGTCACCACCTTCTCTGAACTGCAGTATCCTCATCTGCAAAATGGGGTCACTGAGACCATTTCCTGGGCTCAAGGAGAAGAAGGTGAGAGCTCCAGCCTGTGCTCAGCCATAGGAGGTTCTTACTTAGCCCTTGTTGGATTTGAGCCCCTACTACACAGTGAGGATGCCCACACTCCATCTGAACCACTTGTGTGACCCACAGTGACCCTATACCTTTACTCCATTGAACCTCCCAGTCCGGGCCCTCAAATTGCCTGAGGTCTGCCAGGTCTACCATGTGAAAAAGAAAAAGAAAAAACACCACACACATTTAATGCTGAATGCTAGGGCCTTTCCAAGCCCTTCTACACATTCTGTCTCCTGCTTTTCCACAACGATCCAGAGAGTAAATGGTATTGCCTCCATTAACAGATGAGAAAACTGAGGCCTAGAGAGGTGAGGTGACACAGCCAAGGTGATTGCTGCAGCCAGGACTAGCTCAGGACCTTTTTTCCACTGTGGGGTGTGTGTGTGGGGGAGGTAGTGAATGGCCCTTTCCACGTCCTACCATCCACCCCTAGAAAACTCAGGGAGGGTAGTTCTCTTCCACAGGGGCTGGGGTACTTGTAAGACCTGCTATATGCCAAGCATTCACTTTAATCTTCAAGCTGGCTGAAAAAAGTGAAGCAGTTCAGAGAAGGGCAATGACTCACTTGGGGTCACACAGCAAATCTGGAGTTTGAATCCAGGCCTGAGCCTAGAATCTGACACTGGATCTGGCCTGCCCACTGTTCCTGTGCCCAGCAACCCCTCTGCCATGCACTGGCCTCATGTGGAAAAATAGAAAATATTTCCAATACCCCTACGGCCAGTCATCTGGAAGTCCAATTCAACCCCAGAAAGAGAAACCAGCAGTTTTAAGAGACCCCACCAGAAGCATCTGGGAAAGCCAGGGGTCAGAAGCAACATGACAAGAAGGCCAAGTATTACTAGGGAATGTTTTTCAGCTCCCAGATCCTGGGAGGGTCCAGGCTCAGCTGGTGCGTCCACACTGGGGATGGTATAGAATCGCTGCGGCCCAGCAGCGCGTGTGGCTGGAAAATTCCACAGGTTTTCACTGAACCAGCTGTTCCCTGCAGGCTAGTTAACAACCATATCACTGCATGGGGTTCTCAAAGCTACTTTTTTTTCCTTTGGGAATTTCAAGACTTTTCCATTAATTTTAAACTTGTTAACTGGACCAGCCTTTGATGGTAATGATGCTCATAATCTTGCTGATAACTGACGTTGGGCCAGACCCAAGTTCAAATCCCAGCTGAACTATTTAACTGCTGTGTGCCCATGAGCTAGTTACTGAACCACAGTGCCTTGGTCTTCTCCTCTGCAGAATGTGGATAACGACAGGCGTTCCCTCCTGGGTGGCTGGCAGGACTCAGGCTGAGCCTTTATGTAAAGTGTCTGTGGCAGTGAGCACACAATAACGGCTCAGGTAAAGCTGCTGTCTTCTGTTGCCCAGCGTTTGTTTGGCACACAACTGTCTTCGAGTCCCACAAGCAGCCTGAATGAACCTTGAGCCTCACGTTACAGAGGAGATCCAGCTGTATTTCAGACCATGAGATGATGGGAGCAGGGGAACTAGGGTGCCCCTCTACCATCATGAGTGATACCAATAGAACCCCCCAAACTGGAAAACACAGGTGAATCTTGCTAAACAGAAACCCGGTATATGGAAACGCATTCTCTTGGACTTCAGAGGAGTGATTTGAGATACAGACCCCAGTGCTTCACTTTACAAGACTTTTGTTTTCCCTGACCCTGCTACATACTCTGTACATGGGAAGGCTGTTCTTTCCCTCTGGTGTGCTTTGTCAATGGGCCCCCCAATTAGTTACTGAAGCATTTAGGACACTTAGAGACAGCTCAGGACAACGGAACACCTTCAGGTTCTAGAACTGGAAAGACCTGGCTTCAAACTCAGGCTCTGGCTGTGTGACCGAGAGTGAGTGGCTTGGTCTCTTTGAGCCTGAGTTTTGACAGCTGCACAGCAGGGTGACCCCAGGGACTTTGTGAGCCCTGGACCTAGTTAAGAGCTTGGCACATGGTACATGATGAACATCGGTTCTCTCCCATTTTCATGAGCTGCTCTCCTTGGACTGGCTTCTGGGAACTGAGGCACAGTGGTTGAGTGGGATTTGTACCCTGTTGCCTTGACTCCCAGCCCTGTCTGCTGCCCTTGCAGATGTGGTACCAAAGAGCCCTCTGGGCACTCACTCTGCCAGCAAAAGTCCATTAGCTTTTATCTCCTCTGAGAACTGTCTGATGGTTACAGTGTGTCTTGGAATGACCAGAAAGACAGGGTGTGGATCTCTTGGTTAGATATTTAGCCACTGGGAGCCTCTGGACCTGGGAACAACCCTGCTGCCCCTAGTGCAATTAAGGGGAAGAGACCAGGGAGGGGAATGAAGAAGGGAGTGGGTAGACCTTGCTGAGATCGCCTCTGGGTCCCCCTCAGACTGGGGCAGGAACAGGATCTAGAGTTTGTAACCACAGGGCCTGGGAAACCTGCAGCTGCTTTCCCTGACCTGGGGTTTTCTAGGGTGTGGACTTTGCTCTGTGTGACATTGGGGAACCCATGTGGCCTCTCTGGGCCTCCCTCTGTTTAATCAGTAAAATGGGGAAGCTGCCTCGTAGGTGGACCAGGACCTGGCAACAAATAAAGGCCCTCAAAACTAGTCAAGCCACAAACACTTTTTAAGCACCTACTATGTGCCTGTCACTCTGCTGCATTTTGGTCCTCGGGTAGCTGTTATGGGCAGGGAGTTGGGAGCAGGGGTGTGCCAATCCCAGCCCTGCCACAAACATGCTGTGTGACCTTGGCAAGTGTCTGGAGATCTCTGAACTGAGGAAAAAAACAGGGAAGGGCTGTGGGTGCTGCGAGGCACTCTACAGCCCGTTAGTCAACCATCAGCACCGTTTTTTATATAACTGATGAAGCCTGTGTCTGGCATGTGGGTGGTCCTGGCAACATGGATGATCCAGAGCTCAGAGCTCAGAGCTCAGGCCAGGGTCTGGGTGTCAGGGAGGTGTAGGTATCGTCGCAAAGTTCAGGAATTTACTCTGCAGGACTAGAGTGTGCACTGCTGCCTTCATGAACCCAGACTATGGTCTGCACTAGTGTCTCAGCTGGAGGCAGGGAGGGGGAGTGAAAAGAAACAGAAGACTTGGGTTTCAAATTCACCCCCCACTGCGTATAAGCTGTGTGGCCTTAGGCAAGTCCTTCCCCACTTGGGCCTTGGTTTCCACCACCTGAAGATGAAGGTGATCACAGCCACCTGCCTGGAGGGCTCTGGGGAAGCTCTCCCTGGCACAACTGGGAGCTCTAAGTGTGTTCCCACTGCACCCCCTCTACCACCTGCCCTCTGAATTCTAATCTTGTGCTGAATTAGGTCACATGAAGTCATTTTCTCAGCTGGCACTGCGTCAACCCCGTCCCTTTCTTTAGGATAGGAGCAAGGGCTCAGAAGCCAGAATGTCTCTGTCTGAGTCACGGCTCTGTGCTTCTTAGAGTGTGATGGAGCAAGTAATTTCCTATTACAGGGCCTCGGTTTCCTAGATAATGACAACATTTACCCACAGGGTTGTTGTGAGGATCAAATGAACTTCTCAACTAGTGGTGTCTATAAAAATAGTAAGAACAATTATTATGTTTTTATGTTGCACCCTTAGCTCTGTTCAAGGCTCATTCAAGTAGCCATCCATGTACAATCTTCTACATTTTCTATAAAACTTCTGCAAAGAATGCTGACATTATTCATCTCTTATAATATTCTATGTGAAATTTCATCCCAGAATTCATTGTCAGGGGACATGCTATCTTCCTAAAGAACTGTTTTTCCTCTGTTGATAACTTGAGCTATGCAAATCATCCTAATTCCCTTTCTGCCTTGGCTGCCAGGAAGCTCAAAATCAAATTTATATCCCAATCATGGTGCCAACATAGTTGGTTTATTTGTTTCATTCCTTTTCCTGTGTGGGTTTCTATTTGACCTCATATTATATCTTTAAACTCTTTCTAGAGAGAAGTTGTGCAGAAAAAGAAATCAACTTAGTAATATTATGTATAAAATTGAGGCAGTTCACCTAAAAGACTTGGTTATCTGGTTTCCTGGGCAACTCATAGTTTGGGAGGAGATGGGGGAACAGGTCTTCAGGAAACCTGAGAGACGACCTCTGCTTATGGGGAAATGAGGCTCAAAATGGTTATTTCTGATATGTTATCCCCTTTTTATTTGTTTGCCTGAAGTAGTGAACCTTGTACGATAATCTACTAATGCAGCATATTCATTAGAGAACATTGAGTAGATCAGTACAGCTTCTGGCCAAGATGGAGGCATAGGTAGGTATGCTTCATTTCCTCGCACAACCAAAAGAAGGATAACAACCAATTTCAAAACAAAAAAAACAAGCAGAACTGCCAGAAAATTGAACTGTCTGGAAGTCTCACAACCAAAGAGTTAAAGAAACATTCATCCAAACTGGTAGGAGGGATAGAGATGGGAAGCCAGTGAGGTAAGGACACATGACAAGGCAGTGGCTGGTGGACTCGGGTGGGTGAGGTGACAGCTGGTGGACCATGATATCCCACGTTCGCATGCAGATAAGCTGGGAGGAACAACTAGGGAATGAGACAGGTCATGCACCCAGGGTTCCAGTGTGGGAAACTAAAACCTCAAAACCTCTGGCTATAAAAACCTGTGGTGGCTGCAGTGGCAGGAGAAACTCCCAGCCTCACAGGAGAGTTCGTTGGAGCAGCCCACAGGATCCTAGAACACACACAAGCCTACCCACCTGGGAATCAGCATCTGAAAGGGCACAATCCACTTGTGGGAAGCAAGGGAAGTGACTAAAAGCGGGGATGGAGCCAAGCAGGTGGCACTGTTCCCTCTCTGACCCCTCCCTCACAGACAGCACCACAATGTGACAAAGTGGGTTGTCCTACACTGGTAAATGCCTAAGGCTCAGCCCCTAACTAAGTAACAGGTGCACCAAGATAAAGAAATATGGCCCAAATGAAAGATCAAAACCTCAGAAAAGGACCTAAGAGATGAGGAGATAGCCAACCTATCAGATGTAGGGTTCAAAACACTGGTAATCAGGACACTCACAGAAACGATTGAGTACGGTCGCAAAATAGAGGAAGAAGTGAAGACTATGCAAAATAAAATAAAAATATACAGAGAACCAATAGTGAAGGAAAGGAAACCAGGACTCCAATCAATGACTTGAAACAGAAGGAAGAAATGAACATTCAACTGGAACAGAATGAAGAAACAAGAATTCAAAACAATGAGGAGAGGCTTAGGAACCTCTGGGACAACTCTGAACATTCCAACATCTGAGTCATAGGGGTGCCAGAAGGAGAAGAGGAAGAGCAAGAAATTGAAAACTTATTTGAAAACTTAATGAAGGAGAACTTCCCCAATCTGGCAAAGGAAATAGACTTCCAGGGGGTCCAGGAAGCTCAGAAAGTCCCAAAGAAATTGGACCCAATGAGGAACATACCAAGGCACATCATCATTACATTACTCAAGACTGAAGATAAGGAAAGAATCTTAAAAGCAGCAAGAAAAAAGGAGACAGTTACCTACAAATGAGGGCCCATAAGACTCTCAGCTGATTTCTCCAAAGAAACCTTGCAGGCAAGAAGGGGCTAGAAAGAAGTATTCCAAGTCATGAAAGGCAAGGACCTGCATCCAAGATTACTTTATCCAGCAAAGCTATCATTTAGAATGGAAGGGCAGATAAAGTGCTTCCCAATCAAGGTAAAGCTAAAGGAATTCATCATCACCAAGCCCTTCTTATATGAAATGTTAAAGGGACTTATCTAAGAAAAAGATCAGAACTATGAGCAGTAAAATGACAACAAACTCATGACTATCAACAAGTGAACCTAAAACAAAAACAAAAGCAAACTAAGCAAACAACTCGAACAGGGGCAGAATCACAGAAATGGAGATCCCATGGAGGGATTATCAGTGGGGAAGGGGAGTGGGGAGAATAGGGGGAAAAGGTACATAGAATAAGAAGCATAATTGGTAGGCACAAAATAGACAGGGGTAGGTTAAGAATAGTATAGGAAATGGAGAAGCCAAAGAATTTATATGCAGGGCCAGCATGCACTGGGTACCTGCATGCACCAGCCTGTTAGACACTGGTCGCGCGTCCCTTTGTCACCTCCTCATAACAACCATTCCAGGTGGGGTCACTTGCCCAGTTTTGTAAATGAGGAAACAGGATGAGAGAAGGAAAGTGATTTGCTTAGGTCACACAGTTGGGAAGTGATGGACACAGGATTCTAACCCAAGGGGCTTCTTCAGAAAGTATTTTCAACCATTTTTTTCTCCCTCCACACTTGGAGGGGAGGGGGTTAGGGAGAAGGAGAACAATTTTCTTGAGGCAAAACTTGCCATCCTGATCTTCTAGGACAGAGGTTGGCAAACTTTCTCTGTAAAAGGCCAGGTAGCAAGTCTTTCAGGCCTTGCGGGTCATACAGTCTTTGTTGCAGCTACTCGACTGCCATTGAGGGAAAGCAGCCATAGACAATAGGAAAGAGAAATGGGTGTGTTCCAATAAAACTTTATTTTCACACAATGAAATATGAGTTTCATATAAAAGTTACATGTCACAAAACAGTATTTTTATTTTTTTCAACCATTAAAAAATGTAAAAACCAATCTTAGCTCACGGGTCATACAAAAGCAGGAAAGTGAGCCCAATCTGGCCCGTGGGCTGTAATGTGCAATCCCAGTTCTAGAATATTTGGTGTGTATATTTTTTTCACAGTTGCACACCTCAGTGAGTGAGTGACTTGCAGTTCTAGGAGAAGCCCAGCTTTAAAGCTGAAGGAGGATCCTTCAGAGGCTGGAGTACCCAGTGGGCAGGGAACCTGAGAAGGTCCTCTGTGAATGGGGCTGAAGCACTGTCAAATCAGAGTGTGAATGCAGCCCACTAGGTAAGCAATTTGAGGACTTTGTCCCCAGATGTGAGAGTGGGGAGCCCTCAGAGAGCACTCTGGACATACGTCTGGAGTCACCCTCACTTGGACTCCTTCCAACAGAACCAGACTCTCAGGAACAGGCCTGGGCAGCAGTTTTTCTAATGAGCTCATTGCAAAACCTGATGACTCTTCATTACCTGGGTGACCATGAGCAAGTTAATGCACTTCTTTGTGTCTTGGTTCCCTTGTCTGTAAAATGGGCATAATCGTGGACCTCCCCTGACGGGGCTGTTAGGAGGACAACAGCTCAGCCCAGAGCTTGGCACACTGTAAGTGTTCAATAAATGATCATTATAATTATTACTGTTGTTGGCCCAGCCCCTGCATTTTACACATGGGAACACTGGAGGCAGGGTCCTGAGCCCAGGATCTGGCTTGGCCACTGATTGGCTGTGGATGCCCTTGGGCCTGGTTTCCTCACCAGGAAGGAGCAGTGGCCACGAGCCCCCAATGCCCTCTGGTGTGGCCAGGCATGCATGTTGCGGGGAGGGCGGCAGGGGTGTGAGGGCCCCCTGACTTACCTTCATTGCTCTCGCCAGGTGGGTGGTAGAAGGACAGCCCCAGGGAGATGATGGCCGCGATTTCCAGGATGATCAGTGTCACATCTTGCAGCGCTTCCCACACGAGCTGTAGGAAGGTTTTTGGCTTCTTTGGAGGTATAAAGTTTTGTCCAAAAATCTGCTTTCTCTTTTCTAGGTCTGGAGCGGTGCCTGGCAAACCTGTGGACAGAGTGCAGAGAGGTTAGCCTAGAGGGCCCAGGAGAGATACACACATTCCTAGAATTGTTCCAAGTGGGTCTGGCCACATGGCAAAGGACAAGCAGAGAAGCCTAGTGCCCAGTGCTCCCCAGAACCTGTGAATGTGACCTTATTTGGGAAAATGGTCTTTGCAGGTATGATTAAGGATCTTGAGATGATGTCATCCTGGATTATCCAGATGAGCCCCAAACCCAGTGACCAGTGTCCTTGAAAGAGACGGAAGAGGAGAAGACACAGACGCAGAGGGAAAGAAGCCTGTGTGGGGATGAAAGGAGAGACTGGAGCGATGTGGCCACAAGCCAAGGACATCCCAGAGCCAACAGAAGCTGGACGAATCAGGACTAGAATGCTCCCTAGAACCTTTGGAGGGGGCATGGCCCTGCCAACACCTTGACTTCAGACTTCTGGCCTCCAGAACTGTGAGAGAATACATTGCTCTTGTTCAAAGCCACCTGGTTTGTGGACATTTGTTACGGCAGCCACCATTGTGCCGACCTTGCACCTGCACCCTTGCTCCTGCTTTGCGCTTGTCCTCCCTGCTGAGCACAGACTCAGAAGCTTCTGCCTGGGGGTGAATCCCAGACTGAGCCCCTGGCTCTCTGAGCCTTGGTGCCTTCCTTTGCAATGGGAATGGTGAGCGTATGTAACCCACAGGTGCTTGTGAGCATCTCATGAGATAATTCATGCAGTCAGTGAGTATTTGTTGAGTGCCTACTACGTGCCTGGCACCATTCTGGACACTGGGATAGGGCGGCAAACAGGAAAATGTGCTTGCCCTGAGGAGCTGACCGCAAAGTGGACACACATGGCATGTTCGAGTGGTACCTGAGGGGTGGTGGATGCTCAACTGACGCTAGTGGTTATGGCTCCACCTTCCCTCGGGTGCATTTGTGCCGTGGAAGGGGAGCCTGAAACAGAAACCTCTCATGGTGGAAATTCAAGTGTGTGACAGACAGAGGCCAGATCCAGTGAAAGGGGCCAGCTTCACTGGGTACTGGGCCCTTTCAAAGGCAAGTGCTTCTCCTTGCTTCTCTCTTTCCTTTGACGCTACCCTGTGTCACCCCAAATCTTTGGCATGCCATTTAATTTTTCCCTAACCAGTGCCCTGGTACACTTCCTGCCTTGCTCATGCTGTTCAATGAGCTAGGAAGAGTCTTTCCTTCCATCTACACTGGTGAGGCCATTCCCAGGGCCCCTCTGCTGTGAGGCCTTCCTTTCTACCCCAGGCAGACTGCATCTCTCAGCTGTCACCTCTAGCATAGCCTTGACCACTGCAGGGCTTACCTGTTTTTGGATTTGTGTCCCACCTGCGCCTTGGAGAAAAGACCGATTCTTTCCCTCAGGGTCTGGCACTCAAGCCACCAACCACCTTAGAATCCTTCCACCCACTGGATAAAGGTGACATGCTCATGTTATGTGCCTGGCCTGGGGTGTCATTGTGGAAAACGCAGAACAAATGGTCCCCTGAAGCTGGGCAAGTCCATCTTGTCCCTGAGGCTAGCCTAACCCCAGATCACTTATGGTTTAATGAAGACAGCTGGGGGGTGGACTGGGAGAAGGAGGGACACACATCTCATCAGACCTCTGCCTCAGTCTACCCGTGAAAAGGGGGAATCCAGAGGGGTCCCCAGAACAACACCATTGTTAATATGCTGGGGTCTGAGTGATGAAACTTTCTGCTGTTACAGTCATGGGAACATGTGGTCTAATGTCACATAGTTATGGGATTCTGACAGTCTGTCATTCGTTGGCTCATTCATCCATCCATTCATTCAATGCACATTTCTCGAACTTCTACTGTGGGCCCCAGGCTGTGCTGGGTGCCAGGTAGAGTGACGTGAAGGGAAGAGTCCAGTGGCTCACGGATGTAAAAGCTCAGTGGTTCTGGAAGTCCAGCAGTCTATGGCTCAGGAGTGCAGGGAGATGGTCATGTCCCCATAGGGGGCTTAGGTGCTGAGCCTCCTCTAATGTTGACAATGAGACCTCCATTGGGAGTCTCCAAGTGCCAGAGTGGCTGAGACCCTAGCCCAGGGATGGCTCCTGCACTCGCCTTGCCTATTAGTGCAGGTAAGCTTTGGAGATCCAATGTCCTGCCTGTGCACTGAAAATGAGGGATTCCAGAGCTGGGTTATGACCATTTTATAGCTGGGTAGACTGAAGCGTTCATGAGACCAAGCTGCTGCCTTGGGGAAGCTCCTTGGCCCTGAGAACCCAAGCCAGCCCCGTTCCAATCACATGTGATATAGTGTGGTTCTAGGAACTGCAGGAAGGTTCCTTGTCTTTCCTCTTTTGTCCATTTCTGTCCACAGCAAACGTCTGAAATTCTTCTACTTGGGCTTCATTTCTTTAACTTACAGTTCCAGTTCCTTTGGATTCCCTGAGAGGGAGAGCCATCATCAGTTTTGGATACCTTGGTGTGAGTGAGTTTCAGGCTTTTTCCTGGAAGTGAGTTTTGATGAAGGGGAGAGGGGAGAACAGAAGAGGGAGGGGGGCCTCTCAGGAGGGGGCTCTGGCCAGTCAACATTGGCCTGTTGTAGCAGTTTGCTGTGTCTTTGGCCACCCAATTCCTTTCTCTGAGACTCAGTTTCCCCATCTTGACAATAGGGGAGTTTGACAGGATGAATGGTTCCAAGGGTTCCAGGGTTCCAAGGTCTGCAAGCTCTGAAGTGGCTCTGCTGGGGTCTGTTCACATTTGGGGGCTCCTCATAAAGTTTAGTGTAAATAAAGAGCTTCACTAAGAAGTTTGGCGGGGGTGGGGACAGCCCATGTCCATCTCTTGGGTCCCCTCTGATTGACTCAGAGAGGTGAGTTGCTGAATCTTCTGAAGGTCTGCGATTCAAACGTTCTGGAGTCTACAGTGTGACCAGTTGAAAATGTGATTGTTCTCTAGTTCTGGGAATCTGGCCGTGGACCAGGGGTTTGATCACACTGGGGATTCACAGGCCCAACATTGAGATCCTGGGTCCTGGGACAGAGCAGAATAGCCTCTCTGTCAGTTCCTCTACTATCCTGGGTTGTGTCCTGTCCTGCCCCCCACAGGCTTCTGTGAGCCCCTCTGTTTTTCAGAAATAGCAGCTCACAAAATAAAAGTATTTGCTCTTTCTGCTAGGGCTGTTTCCATGGTAGAAATTGTTAGGCAGTTTCCACAACAACAAACACCCCAATAAATAAATCCAGGATGGGAATCTCCAGTGGTGAGCCTCATATAGGGACGCTGAGGTGGCAGATGGTGGCCACAAGGTCTTGCTCACCTCTTTCTCTCAGGGGAAGGTGGGCTGAGCTGGTGCTGGGGATACCAAGCCCTAAGACTTGGGTGGAGTTTGGACTCAGATGTCAAATCCCAGTTCTGAGTGACTATGGTTAAGTGACTCTTGGTGACTCAGTTTCCCCATTTGTAAAATGTGGGCAAGAGCAGGGCCTTCTTCACAGGAGTTGGGTGGGGCACAGCAGGATGTCTCCTGTAAGATCTGGTTTTTCTGGCACCAGGTGAGAATATCGTATTACCGTTGTCCAGTTTGAGGCACTGTGGGTAATTCACTACCTCCTGGAGGAGGAACACTGGACAGGTGGGATTTCACTAAGATGGGGAGGAGGGCCATCAAGTGAGAATAGGCACTGCGGAAGGCCTGTGTGACTGCAGACAAGCTGTTTCTTCTCTCTGGGCCTCAGTTTCCTCACGTGTGACATCAAGGATTGGCTTGGCTGAAGGCTTGGAGCTGGTAGACACCTTGTATCCAAAGACAGTGTTTTGAGGATCTACAGGTGGAACAGCCCATCAGGACCCTTCCCAGTGGTGTACTTACATAGCCTCCCTGCCTTCTGGCTGAAAATTAACAGGCCTAGTTTGGGGAGCAGAAATAACTGGGGCTGGTGTGAGAGACAAGTGATGTTGGCGATTCAAGTTAGGTTAAAGAGCATCTCACTGTTTAGCATATTAAAAATTAATACACTGGGTCAAATATTGCTGGACAAGGCCAGCCAGGCCCTGAAAATTCAGAAACACAAATGCCCAGGAAGTGATATGGGACATCGTATGGGGTAGTGGGGTTCCAAACATTAGTTTCTTTTTGTGCAAGAGGCAGAGGGCAGAACACTAAGCAAGGAGTCAGGTTTGTGGATGAACTTGGGCCAGTTGTTTTATCCTTCAGAGACTCAGTTTTATCATCAATAAAATGGGAGCAAAATAACCCCTAGAGTGTGGAGAGCCATCCAGAGGGAAATGTGTGTGAGTGCTCTCTGAACTGCAAAGATGCAGTAAGTGTGCCTTCACAGTAAAAAATACTCCAGCACCTGGAGTTAGAGTTTGTGTGTTCTACTTATTACGTAAACAGAGAGAGAGAAGTGCAGAGTGGGGGACTTAGTTGCAAAGAAATTATTTGTTGTAATGGCTTCCGGCTGTCATTAGATATTTGAGGAATCCTTGCCCCAAACTTCATCTCTATCCAGCCATCCTGGACACACACTAGTTTTGTCCCCAGCCATTAAGCCTTTGCCTCTGCCAGTTCCCTAATTCCTCTGCTTAGAACGCCTTCCTCTCTCTCAGCCATTTTGGATCCAGCCTTGAGTGCTACAAATGGTAGCCTCAGGACATCAGAGGGGTTTTGTTTGGTTGGCATTGTGTTTTAAACAAATGGAAATTTGTCACAAACATTAAAAAACGCAGACTATTCCAAATAAACATCCTGACGTTTGGCTGGAGGGCATGTGCATGGACCTCAGGGAGCGGGACATTGTGATTGAAATTCTCTGACCCAACACTGTCCCACCTTTGCTCTGCGGACATGTTTCCTATTAAGGAAAGCTCAGGGGGACAGTGAGTGCCGGCTGAGGATATTTCGGGGGCAGAGAGAAGGACTTCCTTATAGGAGGGCTGAAGGTGGGTGGATGATGTAGGGAGGGGAAAGGGGAGTGCATGCAGCAGCTGGACTACTGGCCATGGGTGTCCTGTCACAGATGCCAGGGCCCCAGGACCTCAGGAGCCTCTTATTTAAAGAAGCCTGGGTTCCTCCTCCTCTATTCAGCCCTGTCAAGGTAGAGAAAGTAGTTAAGGCTGTATTAGATGGTGTGCATCCGATCACCCACTTACTCATTTAAACGATCATCAAGTATTTACTGAGAACCAACTAGGAGCCAAACATTGTTCTATATACTGGGGACACTGCAGTGGGGAGGACTGCGCTGCCAGGAAGGGTTTCCTGGAGGAAGTAAATTAGGTGAGCTTGGAAGAAAAAGCAGGGGTTAATCAGGTATAGGGTGTAGGCGTGAGGCACAAGTCTTCAAAGGCATAAGAAACCCCAAAGGGCTTGGAAAAAGTCAATGTGACTGAAGCATCCCTGGTTTGCCCCTCAGGAGAGGGGACAGATGGTCTCCACAGAAGAGGACACGTCTCTCATGTGCCACAAAGGGTCATCATTATGCATGTCTTGTGGTGAGGGTGAGGCGGTGATCTAACACAGTCTGGGTCATGGAACTCAACTTGTCGCCCTTGTCCCCTTGCCTGCCCGGTAGCTCAGCACTGAACTTGCAGTTCCCCTCTTGGAGCTGCACTGTGGTGGCACATATTATGCCTGTGAATCATCATCTTATTTGTCCTTTCCTCCCTCTGTTTGAATTCCTCACTTGAGTTGATAAAAATCTTTCCATATGAGACAAACTTTCATAAGCTGCTTTAGAGGTAGGACGTGAAGTCAGAATAAATAGGTAGTCAGAATAAATTGAGGCTACAGAGGTAAGTAAAGGCACAGGGACCGGGTTAGGGGTTAGAATATAGGGTCAAGATGAGACCATGGGATATAAAATATGACGTGCTTTCTGCTCTGGTAACTGGGAACAGGGCTTTACTCTTCCTGTGTATGGGGAACCAAAACAAGCTACCTCATGCTGACAGGCTGGGATCAATTAAAAGTGGGGGACTCTGGCCACTGGGAGGGCCTCAGAGTGAGTTTTCCAGGCCATCAAGATGACTTCTGACCATCCCTGCTCTGAGACCCTCTGAGGCTGAGCATCTTTGTTTCCAGCAAAGGGACCCAGGGAATTGTTTCAACCCCCGTGGGAGCCAGAGTGAACTTTGCCCACTGAAGCTGTTTGATATTTGGGGGCCATTGTAAGGCTGAGTGGACCTGTCTGCTGTCTGAACAAATGATTTACAGCACAGTAGCTGTGTCCCTTAGACTCTCCATATGCTGCTCCATGCCACTGTGAAAACCAGCTGCTCCCTCAGATGCTGAGGCCAGGAGGCCACGGCTGCAGAGGCAGTGGTGAGGGGGAAGGCAGAAGTAACCTGAGGGCAGGCTGTTTCCAGGGGTGCAACTGGGCCCTTGTTTCCAGGGACTTCAGAGCTGAGTTCAAATCCCACCTGCTCTTTGGTTCAGAGTTGGTGCCTTGTGCAAATCATTTCCCACTCTAGGTCTCAGTTTCCATCTCTGTGAAATGGGATAAAAGTAAAAGTGTCTTATGGGATTGATGGAAGATCAGGAATATGCTGTGTGTAAAAAGTGCCTGGCACAGATGGCCCTCATAAATTATAGATGTAGTTGTTACTACTAACTACCACCACTACCACTAGCTCCACACTACCACTAACTACCACATTACCACTAACTACCACACTACCACTACTGATACTCTGGGTCTGGAATGTGTCTCCCAGATATTTCTGTTGGCATTGCCGCTGTCTTAGATGTATCAGAACCCACCATGACACACCCCTAACTTGGGCCTGAGACCTGGTTTAGATGCATCTTTACTTGCTGGGTGACCCTGAGTACATCACTCACCCACTATGGGGGCAGGAGGCCTTTGGGCTATCTCTTTTGAGGATCAAACAGAACCGAAGCTTTGACAGTGCTTTGTGAACTATAAAGCCCTCTTCCTCTGTTGTGACCACCCCATCATGCAGGTGTGTACACTGAGGCACAGGGTCCTTCTGTTGGGAGGGCAACTGAGTCAGGCCTCTTTCCACAGAGCTCAGGGCTCACACTTGCCCTACTCCAGCCTGATCTAGTCAGGGGTGGGCTGTGTCTGCTTGGGACAAATGCCCTACGGTGACCTTCCTTGATTAAGGCGACATGAGTCATTGATTCACATCAGCCTGATCCTGTCACTCTGGGGTACTTAGACATATCAGAAGAAATGAATTGCAAGTGCTTTCCCAGGAAAACTAAAGGTGGCTTCATGGCCCTCCTGCATGCATTTACAAAACAGAAACAAGATTCAAACCAGGGGGTGCCTGTGAGGCCCCCAAGAAGGCAGATGTGTGACGAAGTGTGTGTGAGAGGCTGTCTGTGCAGGTATGCACACACTCAGGATAGGGCTGTGTGTCTGTGCACAGGCCTAGGCACACACAGGTGTGTGGCATGACGCCGCACATGCGAGGGGAATCCACATGCATGTGCCCTGTTAGAAGCCAGGGAGGGTGGGCGTCACTGCTGGGATGTTTGGGAACTCACAGCATTGAAGACAAAACAGTGAACGGGAGGAGAGACCTAAGTCTGAGAGTTGCTACTTCCCAGCTGTGTGACCTTGGGCAGGTGACTTCCTCTTTTTGAGCCTTAGCTTCCTCTCATGCAACTTGGGAACGATAATAGTATGCCCCAGAGTCAGAGGGAGGAGGAAGAACATCTACTGTGCACGAACTGGCACCTGGCACGTGGTAGGAACTTGGTAAACATCAGCTGCTACTCTGATACCCACCCCTCCCCCTGACTAGCTCCTGACTTGAGTGTACATAGAATCACCAGGGAATTTTAAAAACATTAATGTCTGGGCTCCAAACCTAGAGATTCTGTTGAAAATTGGGCTTGGGCAAGGCCTAGGCCATGAGAGTCTTAGGAGTTTCCCAGGGACAGAGAGCCAGGGCAAAGACTTTGTGGGTCCCAGACCAGCAGCTTCAGCAAAACTTTGACACATGTTAGAAATGCCAATTATCGGGCACACCCAGACCTACTGCCTTGGATCTGCTGGAGGTGGGGCCCAGGCACGTGCATTGTGATAGCCCTGCCAGAGGACCGGAATGCAGGCTCTGGTTGAAGAACCACTGCCCTGGGGAGGAGAGGGAGTTAACCTGCCAGGTGCTTTGAGCCCCACCAACGACCCTGGCACATGGAGGTTACTGCTGAGGCCCTGAGAGGGTAGCAGCTTGTCTAGTACACACAGTGGGTGGGGGACAGAGCCTGGGCCTAGCCTGAGATTACCATTCCCTTCCTTCTGCAGGACTTCATCTCCCAAAGGGCCAGTTTCCCTTCCTGAAAGTTGCCCATGATCAGGCTTGAGGCAGCAGAAGAGGGAAGAGGTGCTACAGTTTGAAAAGCTGACAAACTCAGACTTGAGTCCAATGGGGACCAGACTCAGACCTTCTGGCTTCTGCTGGTGGCTGAAAAAGTCTGGAGAAAGAGAAACTAGTAATAACGTGTGAGAGAAAGGAAACCAGAAGAGATCAGGCAGTGTGGGGTTAGGAGCTCACACTCAAGGTTGCTCTGACAGCATTCCTGCCCTGCTCTACAACCTTTTTTGGCTCCCCATTCACAGCTGCATTCAACTCCTGGGCTCACAGTAGCCTCTTTGAGATTGTGCCAAAGAACTCTCCTGCCTCACTCTCAGTCCTACTGTGTTTATCCCACTTTCCTGCCAAGTGACCGGCCTCACGATATACCTGGCATTTGTCTACTGCTGTGTTGATTGATTTGGCTCCTAAACCAGGATGCCCAACCCTCCCCTCTGTTGAGCTATTTAGTCTTCTGAGACATGGATGAAAATTTACCAGCACCTCCTGAAAGCCTTCCTTGATTTTCCCAGAAAGAACAACCCATCCTTCTTGACCTTCCCTGATAGCATTTGTCACCCAGGTCATTCATTCACTAACACATTTATTGGGAATCCCTCCTGTGCCAAGTTTTGGCCCTGGGGGTCAAATGCCAACTGAGATGCACCTTTGCTGCCACTATCTTCTGGATGCTGATTTCACCATTCCCTGGAGGAGGCTGTTTGTGTCAGCACACAGTAGGCCCTAAGGAAACCTCCCTCTCTTTCCTGCATCACTGGGGACCAGACATGGAGATGTGGGTACTGAGGCCACCCAGAGGTGCCTGTACACCTGGGTGGCCATGTGCCACCTATAAGAGACATTTAACAAACATGGGTTCAGTAATGTCACTGTGGGAAAAGAGCCTAGTGTGGGCTCCTGCATGATCTGTGTCTGGGCAGTTGCTCTAAGTTCAGAACAAATCTAATGGCTATGGTCCAGCGGGCATGGTGGGCATGAGTATAGTCCTGGAGTTTATGATCACATCACGGTGTGATGGTTCCTGATGGGCGGGTACACGATGAGGGTGTCTCTCTGATATGTTATGGTCCCAGGTGGGCTTTTCTATGAATCCATTATGGGTGATGACATGTAGGTAGTGTTTATCAGTTCACATGCTCACACACAGAACCAGCACCTAGTCATGCACAAGTGCACGCAGATGCAGCACACAGTTGTAGATGCAGCATTTAACCACGGGTGTGAATGTGCCTGGCCACAGCACTGGCTGATTTCTCTGTAAAACATGTGGACATGATGTCCACTAGTTTATGTGCACATGGACATGGCACGGAATGGGACCAGTTGATTGTAAGCACCCCAGGCACCATCCCTCTAACCAACTTTTAAAAAAGAGATATTATTTATTTATTTTTAGAGAGGGGAAGGGAGGGAAAGAGGGAGAGAAACATCAATATGTGGTTGCCTCTTATGCGCCCCCTACTGGGGACCTGGCCTGCAACCCAGGCATGTGCCCTAGACTTTGGTCCACAGGACAGTACTCAATCCACTGAGCAACATCAGCTGGCACCCTCTCAACATTTGACACACGTGTGGACACAGATTTTTCCACTGATTTAAATCCACCACTTATCTTTCCCCCAAGTCAGGCTGAATTTCCACCTCAGTTTCCACTGTAGGAATTCTGTGGGTAGGAGAGTGGATATGGGGGGAGTGTGGGAGTGGGTGGTGGGAAGCTGGTTTGAAGGTAAATGGCCAGGTACTCATCTTGAAACTGTGAAAACACCAGTTATCTGTACCAAAGAATGGGGAGTCCAGTGGAGCTGGGGGCCCTGAATAGGGTTGCCAGATAAAATATAGGACGTCCAGTTAAATTTGAATTTCAGATAAACAGCAAATAATTTTTAGTGTAAGTTGTGCTCCATGTAATACTGGGGACATACTAATGAAAATGTTAATTATTTTTTGTTTATTTGAAATTCAAATTTAACTGGATAGCCTGTATTTTTCTTTGTTAAATCTGACAACCCTACCCTTAAAGTCCCCCTAGTCCTTGCCCCTTGGTTACCTGACTGTTATAGCAAGGCAAGTCCATCGTCAGCCAGTATCACCCTCCTATTTGATGGGTGGGGAAATTGAGAGATAGGGAAATGACTTGGCCAAGGTACAGGGTGATCCAGTTGCAGAGTCAGGGCTGGACTCCTGATTCCTGACTCACCAAGGGAGAGGACACTCATCTTGCTCAAGCAAACTTTAAAGAACTGAACCTTATTGCACAAAAAATATGTCTATTTTATATTATCTCTCTGTCATTTAAGAGGTTTGATTTAGAATGTCCTGAGGAGACCTCTGAGAAGCCTTTATCTCATCCCTTTGGAAAAACGGAGGTCAGAAAAGCTGTTTTTCTCTCCTGTGCAGCGGTCTTAATGGTTGAACACAGATCATCATAGGAGGAGCTTCCCTATCTCTCCAGGAGGGGGCGCTCTGCAGAATATCTGCCTGCAGCATCCCAGGACGGTTTGCAAAGGCAGAGAGGATGGAGCCCCAGACTTCACTCTACCACTTACTCAGACCTTGAGTAAGTGGTGTCCCCTCTCAGTTTCCCCATCCTCATATTGGAACAGAGGGGCAACCTAGTTCTGCCTACTGGGGTGAAGGCGAAAGAAGGTGTGATATGGGCAGTGCCTGCACATGGTTGGTGTTCAGAATCTGGGCAGAAAAATCCCTTTACTCCCTTTTGAACTCAAATGCCACATTGCATTGGCAGCAGTGGTAGAATATTCCTGTCTACCCATTGTTCTGTGACCTTGAGTGATCCCTTCAGAGATGTAGGACCCCCACCCCTGCCCCCTACACTGGGGCTGTGGGAGGGAGGTGCTAAATGCACATGTATGTGCTCTTATGTGACCATCACTTTGCACATGTGATTTGCATTTAATCCTCCCAGCTATTCTACAGGGCTAGGGTTATAAACTCCATTTTATGGGTGGGTAAACTAAGGCTCAGAGAGAAAAAGTGACTTGCTCAGGGTCACACAACTAATGCCAAGATTTGAACCCAAGTCTCTGAGGTTCTACAGCTATACTCTCTTCACACCATGCCAGGCTGCCTGCTTCAGGACCTAGCACTGAAATCAAAGCCAACAATTCCACCATTCTCCTTGTTGTTCTCGAGACAGCCTTTTGCTATAAACAGAGACTTGGCAATGGACAAGAGCTAGCTCCCAGGGATGCCAAGCACCTGAAGGGAAATGGGAAAACTTAGTCACCAGGCTGGGTGTTGCTAAATATTTGTGTTGTCACTGTGGTGTGGGTTCCTCCATTAGCATAAATAAAAGTCCTATATTTTGAAAGAAAAAAATCCACAAGCCCTTCAAAAGCTACAACATTTATAGAAAAATGCATTTCTGTCTTTGGAAAGTGAGTGGGCTAAATAAACTGTGGTACATCCAGTCCATATAAAAAAAAAGATCCATATATGTGTACTAGCATAGAAGGCTTTCCAAGACAAATTGTCGAGTGAAACAAAGGAAGCTGCACAGCAACATGTATAGTTTGATTCTATTTATGTAAAACAGAAAACAAAACAATAGTTTATATTTTCAATGGAGATATATATGATCTGTAGCAAAATGTCTGTAAGGATCTATTCCAAACACATGAAGGTGGAACCTCTGAGAAGGGGAAAGGGTACTACAATTAATTGTAGTGGTCAAATGAACTTTAGCTTTGACCGAAATATTTTAATTTTAACCAGGAAAATGTGTCCATGTTTTATTTGAATAATTGAAAGTTTAATTTGAAGGGAGGGATCAATCTGTATTGTAAGAAAATACAGGTTTGTTTTCATATGACCTTCGGGTGGAGTGATCATGGGGACAAACATTCCTGGGTTAGAATCTTGGCTTCATCACTTACTGCCTATGTGTACATACACCCAAACAAACACTGACTTCAGACATGACCACCCCACATTAGTCTAGGATGGCTTCAGGAGCCATCTCACTGGTTTCCCTGCTCTTACCCTCAATCCATTCTTCACCAAGTGGCCGGAGGGATGTTTTAAAAGTGTAAAGTGAAATGTCAATGTCAGGCCCTTGCTTAAAATGCTGAAGTGGCCTTCTCTGCACACAGAGACAATCCACTTTCCTTGCCAAGATCTTAAAGGCCCTGGACAGTGTGGCCCCTGCTTTCTTGTGATATCTCATCCCTTCTCCACCACTATGCTCCAGAAACACCAGCCTCTTTCCTGGGCATTCAGTCCAAGTGCTTTCCTGTCTAGGGCTATTACATGTGCTGCTCCCTCTGCTTGGAATGCTTCTCTCCCCTTTGTGCCTAATTCAGCCCTTCCTTTGGGTGAACCTGCCCCGCACCCAGTATTGAGCCCATTTTTGAATGCTCTCATAGCTCCTGGAAAATCCTTTTCATTTATCATTATTTTAATAATTAATAATGTAATTGGTTTTTCTTAATACTTGGCTCCCCTGTTGACTCCAAGCTCCACAGTGCAGGAACTGCATCTGTCTTGGTCTGATACATGGTAAATGTTAGCCAACATGTGGCCTCTGCTAGACACACTTGCCATGGAAGAAAGGAGGTAAGAGGTGGGCAATGCTTAACTCCAATGTCTACTCTAAGGCATTTTCAGACTGAGGACTGGGGAGCAGGGCAGATACTCAATGTCTTCTTGAGTCACTTCTTTTCTGTGTCCAGCTGCCTCAGTGCACTCTACTGTCCTTGTTGCTCACAGGAGGGATGGGGGAGCCTCCAGTTAAACGCCCCACAAAAGAACTTGGGGAAGCATACATGTCCAGCCTCAGCCTCACCCTGGGGCATCCCTCCCACTTTCCACTTAAGTGCCTGAAGTTATTCTGGGGGGCAATTGTCAGTGAGATCCAGTATCAGAAATAAAAGCCAGGAAAGTAGAAGCCTTCGTTTCTGTAACACTAGCTTCTTCAGTTCTTTAAAAAGGCAGCTTCTCTGAGGATGAGGAGGTGTCTCTTAGATTCTCACAGGAAGAAAGAACTTTGGAGAGAATGGGAGACTGGGGGTGGGGGGAGGAAGGTGGTGGTGTGACAGTTATGAAGCAGATTAGAAAACACTCAGAGACCCTAGAAAGCTGCGAGGCACTCCCTTGTGAAAGTTGTTTTAGGATCCACATCCGTTGCCATGTTTGGGCCTTGCGACTCTCTAAGGCAGGTATTAAGAGGTCTGTGTTATAGATGAGGAAACCTTGGTTCACTGAGGTTAAGGGACCACCCGAGGTCTCATACCTAAAGGTCAAAGTAGTGATGGTACCTGGCACTGACTGTGCTAGGCCCCATATGGGCATTATTCCTTTTATGTCTCATTTTCCCTGTTTTATGGATGGGGAAACTGAGGTATGGGGGTGTAAAGAAACCTATCCTCTGCGTTTCAACTCCAGGCTCGTCTGAATCCAAAGTCTAAGTCTTGACTACTGCCTCACACCCCGATAAAGTCACCTGGCTCTCCCTCACTGCAGAGAGCCTGTGCAAGCTCTTCCCACCAGGCTGGTCTTCACCAAGGAGGCTGGAAAGGCATTATAATAGCTCTGTTTTATGGATGAGGAAACTGAGGCAGGGGGAGGGGAGAAAGTGCCTCTCCCTAAGGTGAATCTCTGATGGTACCTGGATCTGCTCTCTGAACTGTCCACGCCAACATGCTGCCTCCTTTGAAGAGGAATGTTTCAGAGCCTTGAACTCTGACATGCTCCTGGTACCTGGGCCACCTGGAAGGTTCTAAACACCTGGGAGGCTGGAGGCTTAGGGAGGTCTGTGGAGTTAGACAGACCTGAGTTTGAATCCTAGCTTTATAAATTTCTAGCTGTCTGACCTTAAACTAGTTATTTAGATAGCTCTGGGCCTTGGTTTCCCCATCTGTACAATGGGGGTCACTGGTAGCCACCTCCTAAAATGGGTATGTGCATTACATGAGGCAATGCACATAATGCACTCAACATGGTACTTGGTGAGGAGGAATACCTCAATTAACAGGAACCAGTACTGGTACTATTATCTCCTAAGGAGCTGTGACATTTGTTTTTTATGCCCAAAGCCACAGCCTCTCAGTTCTCTGTGACTCCAAGCTGCAGGGTGGTGGGTAAATCCAGAGCAAGCTGGCCGTACCCTCTCACATGCCCCTCACATGAATCTGTTTTTGGCTTCAGGGCTTTTCCTGAAGCTGGGAGTCACTGGGTACCCCCAAGCAGGGGACATAGAAGTGCCAGGAGCTACACAAACTGTACCCAGTGGGAGCTGGGAATCAGGACAAATGCTCCAGCCTTGCACCCTTGGAGTGGCAACCCTGAGATGCAGCCCGCATGCTCGCTGCAAGCATCCTGGCAGGACTGAGCCCTGTTGCCCACAGCAGCAACCAGTTCAGTAGTACAGCTTACCTGGGCATTTCTCTTCCCTGTTACCCCCTCCTCACTCTCTAATTCCTGAGACCACTCCCAAATAGACAACCTGCATCCCATCCTCAATTCACCCTGCTTTTGGGGGAAGTCAAATGAAGACATGTTGATCTTTTCCCATCACTGGCCACGTGGCCTCCTGGGTTCCACTTTCTCTTGATTGAGGGGCTTAGATTAGCTCTCAAAGGGCCCTTCTTGCTTGAGAATTCCAAGATCTTTCTGCACACTTCTCTTGTAACTGCATCATTCATTCAAGAATCCATTAACCTTTTATACGGGGCCTTCTAAGGCTGCTGGGTCAGAGCTGTGGCTCTGCACCACGTGGCGGGTACCGCCTCACTACTGAGTGAGGGGGTGAACCTGTGCTGTGCTTGCAGTGCAGAGAGTGCGGGGAGCCCTGCTGATCCTATCGGTTTGATGGCAAACCTCTTATCTCTTCCCTCTCTGCCCCTCCAGCAGCTTGCTCTCTCTCAGCCTGGCCGTTCACCTGCAGAGCTGCCCTTTCAGCCCTCATCCTTCCGGGATGGCTCACAGCACCTTTTTTGGGAAGCCCACTCTGATCTAATGGCCCCTCTCTGCTGCCTTGTCCCCACATAGACGTTATTAAGTGGTATTTTAACTGACTCTTGTGATTACTTAACTTTGAGCTCCTGAAAGGCACAGCCTGTGTCATTTCATTTTATGCCCTTGGCTACAGATTGTGCACGGTAAATACTGTGTGCTTATGGATGAAGAGAGGGACAGAGAGAGGGTGGAGAAGAGGAAGGGAGAAAGTGATGGGGGAGTGGGAAGTGGGAGGGAGAGGAGGCAGGGGAGGCAGGGAGGGCAGGAGTGGGGGTGGATTGTTGGCTGTGACAACATTTGGGGCAATGGCTATAATGCTCAATCCTAGCACATACATGAAACCCTCTGGTTAAATCCCTCATCCTCATCATCACAGATGATACATGTTACTCTGTGCCAGCTTCTACACCAACCTGCTCTCACATGTAAACTCATTAATCTTTGAAGTGACCCCTTGTGGGAGGAACTATCATTATCCCAAGTTATACACGAATAGTAAGTGGCAGAGCTAGAACTGAACCCCGGGGAAGCCAGCTTGAGTGCTGTTCTGAACTATGTGTTTGACCTCATTCATTCATTCATTCATTCATTCATTCATTCAATAAACTGACTGTGCATCTCGCTGCACCAGCATCCTACTAAGCTTGACATACACTGGTGAGCAGAAATGTCAGTTCCCCCTTCCCTGGATTTTCTACACCCACTGGGGGGGCCTAACCCTGTAATGCTGTTACCATACGCTTTGAACTGTGTGGTCACAGCATCCGATGACTAACAATGGCTCCAGCTGCACCACTTTCCAGCTGGGTAACCTGAGGCAAGTCAACTACTCTGGGCCTTTTGGGCTATGACATGGGGATATTTTGTAGACCTCAGAAGGCTCCTGACAGGGTTATGTGGGATAATGCATGGCACACAGTGCTTGGCATAGAGTGGGCATTGATAATTATTCCCCAGATTTGCCGGTTAATGCACTTCAACTGCATGAGGCCCATAGCCTTATCTCCACTCTATGGAAGAGGACACTGAGGCTCCAGGAGATGAAGTGACTTGTTTGAGCTCATGCAGGTATCAGTGGCATAACCAGGACAAGAACCCAGGTCTTAAGACACCAAGACCCTATGTATGCTCTTGTTGCCCTATGACACTGGTGTTTGTGGGTATTTCTTTGGGGAATGGCTAAGCAACTGCACCCCATTCCTACTGTCATGTTGATGCTTAACCGCACACTATTGGGGGTTCTTTTGTAACTTAAATGTTTTGTGTGTTTCTCCAATAACTTGACAAAGGCCGCCTCTGCTGCTGACTGTGCCACAGAGAAGGGTTACCACTTCTTTCACTTCATGTGCCAGGCACTACTCCCCTCCCTCAGGGGGCCTGGGGTGGTGGTGCTTGATAAAGGACTGACTAAGGCTACGCTAATACTAGAGCCATGGTGACCACTGAGAAAACATACTCAGTGAATCGAATTGGAGCACCCATCGTCATCACCATATCGATCTACTGATTTATGGCAAAACCCACTGAAGTCTCTATCTAGAAACCTGCCATATCCTCTCTCAAGTGTTATTTAGAAGTGCACTGTTTTGGGAGAATATATGCTTTCTTTAGCAATCTGTTTCTGAAGTTTTGGTCATTCTAAACACTAGAGAAGTTGTGTGTATCTGGTTTAGAAATCTGGTTCCTATGATGCCTGAGGACCCACAGGTCCCGGTCAACTCCTGGGTGCCGTTCCTGCTGGGAGGTGAGTCTGTCTTCTGGAGAGAAGGAACATCCATTCCCCTGCTCTTGCCAGGTTGAAAGCAGGGACACTCAAAGGCTGGCTGTGATGCCTCCTTGATAATTGGGAGGAGACTGAGAACATTCTCTCTCTTTCTTCAGTTGTTAAGCTGACTGTCCTATAAAAACATAGACGACTCTGAGGCTGGCTGTGGTCCTAGTTTGCCAGACTGTGAGCTCTATGAGGAGGTTGGTGGACACAGTCTTTTACCTAGAACAGAGCCCAGCACACAGCAGGTGCTCAACAAATAGGTTGGAATGAATGGCTGGCAGGCTACAGATCCCACAGTAGAAGAAAAGCATGCTCCCTAAAGTCTTCACCAAATAATAAAACTGAAATCAGTTGAGAATAGTTAGGCTTATCAAGAAAGTTATCAAACTGTGCCCTCAGAATATTATTATTCATAAAAATAAATGTTTTTTCACTAATTGGACTGAATAAATGAATAATAACAGCTGGGTGATTGGTCTTAAAAAAGTATTTTTTTAAACTCTTAAAGAGTTTAAGCATTTAAACTCTGTAAGCCTTTAAAGACTTTCTAAAAAGAAGAGTTTAAAGGCTTCCAGAGGAAAAAGTTCATGGTTCTGACCTGGACCTCAAGTGGTTTACACCTGACAATTAACTTGGAGGACTCACTGCTCCCACCTCTGCTCCTTCATTGCCCCTTTCCCTCTTTTCTTCTGACTGTTAGACCATGGCCCAGTCTGAAGGCTTGCCCTGCTGCCCCTAGGGCCGGGGCAACAAATACATTTCATCTTGCAAATCAACTGATTGGTTAGTGGAGGCTACCTGGAGTTGAGCTTGAGGAGTCTGAGCACTGGGGTTCATGAGTGATATCTGCCACATATGTGGGTTCAGGAAGTGGGACTTGCCGTCCAGGTATTTGCTGTGTCTCTCATCTTGTTCCTTCTCCCCGTCAGTCCTTGGGCCAGGGTTTCCTGGGGCCTACACGGTAGCCCCACTTGATTGTTTTGTCCATATCTCCAACTCAGCAAGTCTAAGGCCAACCTCTTGGTTTCCTTCAAATCTATTCTTCTTTCAAACTGATTAACCAGCCCCCTTGGTAGTTCTTGGATTTAGCCTTTCTTCTTCACTCTTGAGATCATCACCTGAATCTGGGCTCTCAGTGTCTCTCAGTTGGCTCTTCCTGAAATGGCTCCTCAGCGGGTCTCCATCCCAGTCCCACCACCTTCTGCCCCACAATTTATGCTGCTTTGATTTCCCATAAGTGCCCATTGTGGACTTTTACATCTCCACTCTTGAACTTGCAAAGGCTCTAAATGCTCAACAAATAGTGTTTAATATCCCTTGTTCTACAGTTAAGACCAATGTCATTCATTTCCCTTTCCTTCCTTCTGTGTTTACATGTTTTGAAAACATTTTGTGATTGCTGCATCTGAAATACCAGATATGTGTTGTCTCCTAAGGACACAAAGATAAATTACACAAAGATAAATGACCTCTGCTTTGGGTTGCTCACAGTCGGGGGTGGCGATGGCAGGGTGGAGATGGAAGCCTAAAAAATTAATTCCCATCCAAGGTGATAAAATGCCACCTGAAATGCTTTTCCTTTCATCTTTGGTTCCTTTTCCAAGCCTAGGTCTGTCACCTTTCCTTGGGGATTTGCCTCAATGTCATCCTCTCCCAGCATCTTTCCTTCTCTCTCACAGTACCTACCATGCCCTGGGAGGTACGATGGCCTATGTGCCTGTACTCCTTTTCCACCAGCTTGAGCTTTTTACCTCATTTTTGCAGAAGGTAAATTGTCCAGCACATGGCAGGGCCCCAATAAAAGTTCAGTTGATTCAGCTCCAGCTTTTCAGTAAATCTTTCATGTATTCTGTTTCTCCGTGCTGACTCCCAGTCAGATCTCTCAGGTAGGCCATCCCTCTATTTGCTTCAGTTCCAGATCTAGGGCAGACTGCCTGGCCTTGCCACTTACAGGTTGGGCATGTAAACTCAGTTTTCCCACCTTTAAACTGGGGGTGATGATAGTACCTACTTGATAAGGTTCTTGTGAAGATATGAGTTAATATATGTTAACATGCTTAAAACAGCATTTGGCACATGGTAAAAGCACAAGCCACTATTGTGGTCACAAAGGGTTTTCCCTACATATTGGGATAGGTCCTTCTCGTTAGTTTTCCTGTGGGGGGCTGAGCCCATTTAATGTCTGTTTAGCATTGTCACACTCTCCTGCTCGCATCTACTTTGTATTTTGTCCCCATCATTGTGAGTTCTGACTGGATGGGAGGGTCTGGGTCTTGAGAGGGTTATGAGGAGGAAAGGGGAGTAGACTAACTATTTCCTTCTAAGAAGAATCATTGCCCTCACTGCTCACTGGGTCATACCTGGTTGCCCAGCAACCAGGAATGCACATCTTGGCTGAGGCTTACAATTTTATGGGGAAACAAAATGTTCCTGATGAACCCTCAATCATATCCCATTAAGCTCTGTTCAGCCTGAGGCCCAGCAACAAAACCAAAAGGAACAGAACAAAGTGCCAAGACATTTGGGGGCAGGGCACTGGGGTAGGAGACTGGAGCTGGGGTTCTGGCCATGCCCACCCTTAGCTAGCTGGGTGATGCAGAAACCCTCACCCAGGGCTGGGTTCAGTAAGTGGCTTTGTCACCTCCTCACTGGCTGAGCCATCTCTCTTCTCAGCCTCCATTGCTGCTCACCTGCTGGAGTGAGGATTTAGTACTTGCTTTTTGGGGCCCTGGTGAAAATGAATGAGGTAATATATCACATCACTCTTCTGTTCTTGGCTCTCCTGCAGCTGCCTCACTTGAGAGGAGAAACCCACACTCCTCCTCCAGGCTCCTGCTATCCAGCCCTGCTCAATACCCTGGCTTCACTTCTTGTTGAATGTCCCCTCAGGTCCCACCTCTGACCCTTTGCCCATCCACCCTCTTCATTCCACATGGCAGCTTCCCTTTCATTCTCCAGGTCTTCATTGCCTCCTGATCCCAGGATCTGAAGATCTGCTCTGTTCTTCCCAACTCCAGGCTCTTGCTCATTTCTGCCAGAGCCCTTACTACAATGGACAATCTCAGTTATTTTTCCGTTTTTTTGTGTGTGTGTGTGTTTGCCACCCACACCTGATAGCAAGCCCTACAAGGGCAGTGACATTGATTTTGTTCATGGCTGTATCTATCCCCAGGGCCTAGAACTATATCTAGCACAAAGTAAGTGCTCAGGAAACATCTATTGAAAGAATGATCCAGCAAATGAAGCTTTTCCCAATGCTCAGCACTTAGCAGGTGCTCATGAGTCTCTCGCTGTTAGTTTCACTTTAGGTTTTTCTGTAAAGGGGGGTGCACTGACACGCTTAAACCCTGTGCTGCTTGGTCCCAAATCTACTGAAAGCAATTTTTTATAGCAAGAGGTAAAAATACCGATTAACTGAGAAATATGTTAGCAGAAAACCACCACCCCTGGCACTTTTCAGGACAAAACTTCAGCACAGAGCTGGCACAACACGTCCCAAGGGGCTCTGAAGTTCAAATGCATGAAATAGGGAGAGGGAAAAATATCTAAGATCTGAGGGCATCTGGAACACACTGAAAGAGGAGGGGCTTGGGCCAGGCAGGAACGTCACCTCTGTAACATGTTGGCAAGTGACCTTGGGTATATGGTGTCTCAGTTTCCTCATCTGTAAAATGGTGATAATACTGAAATGAGATGCAAGTCCTCCCAACCCACCCCAATGTTCAGAATTAAATCTCAGGAACTCACCCCAGCCCTAAGGGAAGTCTCCATCTGCCTCCCGCTTCTTGGCTGTACTTTCTTCACTCCTGTGCTAGGGCCTGAAGCGTGGCTGGCTCCCTGAGATGGTAATTGTTAGGGCAATTTAGAAAAGCTTTTGGGGATGACAAAAGCTGGCAGTTTCAAATCAAACAGCCAGCCACAGAGGGAGCCCGTCCTCAGGACATCAGAGGGACAGTTTTGCAGCCTGGGCTCCCATTAACTGCAGCAGTCAAAAAACTGATTATTCCAAACCCTGGTGCTCATTCACTCAACACTTTCTCCATTCTGAGTAATTAGATCTCCCAGGACTTCAAGAGGATGCTGGTGGCTTTGTACCAGCTCGTATGTCCTTGAGGCTGGCAAGGGGGTGGCAAGAGGTGCATCTCTGCTAGTCAGGTCACAGCCCCTCCTGGGCTGGTACCCTCCCTGAGGACCCAGCCTCTAGGTGGGATAAAAGGGAATACCTCTCCAGACAGAGGGGATGCACGGAAGCTGGGCAGGGACATGTACAGGGAGGAGGTAAAGACATTGCTGGTGGCTTTGGTCAGGATTAGGTTTTCTGATATCTCTGTGATCTCCAAGCTGAGTTAGGCTGTGGGTTCTGGTTGGGGGAGGTGACCTGGGGAGCTGGAATGGGCAGTCCAGCACGCACACATGCACACGTGCATGTAGTCACCACTCAGGTTTTCATTTATATAGAGTTCTTGCTAGGTGCAGGGGTTTCAGAGGAAAATGAAACTGCCCTTGCCCTTGGGAAGCATAAATTCAAAAGTCTAGGATGGTGCCTGCCTACCCACCAGATATGCTACAGCTGCCTCTCTCAAGTGGAAAGAAACCACATTAGCCCTTTAGAAGTTGAGCCAAAGTGTGGTACTTCAGAGTCACCCTCCCCACTCTACAGTTTGCCTCTGCAGGGATTTTTTTCTTCTTCCTGCAATGGGGCTTGCCCAGGATTTTTCCCACATGCTTATTTCTCTGGGGTTGGGCCAGTTTGGTGACCCCCTTTTCTCACTGAACACCCATTGGCCTCTTGGAACTTAGTTCTCTCCAAGCTGACAACACCAGCTTCTAACAGAGTAGGAGGCTTTTTTCCCCCTTGACACTGTGACTTCCCCAAACACATCTCAGCAAGGAAAGAGGCATAGGAAGCGGCACAGGACTGGACAAGTTAGGAGACTCAAAGACAAGTCCTGACTCTGTCACCCACTCACTGTGTGACCCTGGGCAAGTCCTCTCTGAGCCTCTGTTTCTTTACTATAAAATGGAAGGCTTATCTCCCAGGGCAGCTGTGATAGAAAAAGAGATCATGAAAGTTATAGGGCCTGGCAGAGTGCCTGACAGAGCCCAAGACACTAACATAGGGGATCTAAACCTCTGGAAAACAGGAGCCCCACTGAACTCACCCTCAGTCAACTGTGAAAGCAATTCTTAGGCATACAGAGTATTGGTTGATAATTAGGTTAAATGTCACCTCCATAGGGAAGCCCCCCCTTGACTGCCCATCTAAGTTGTCCCTTCCCCTAGTCACACTTAAAACCCTCACCATGTGACATTTTCTTTTTTTCCTTACCCAAAGATATATTTTTATTGATTTAGAGAGAGAGGAAGGGGTAGAGAGGGGAGAGAGAAAGCAAGGGAGGGAGGAAGAGAGGGAGGGGCGAGACAGACAGACAGACAGACATCAATGAGAGAGAAAGATCAATTGGTTGCCTCCTATGTGTTCCCAACTGGGATTAAACCCGCAACCTAGATACATGTCCTGACTGGGGTTGAACTTGCATCGTTTTGATGTACAGGAGATGCTCTAACCAACTGAGCAGCCTGGCCAAGGCCTGATAGTTTCTTGTTCATTTGTTTGTTTCTGTATTTTTTGTTGGATTCTTGTAAGCTTTGTGATAGTGGGGATTTTTTGCTCACCGCTGTATCTCCAGCACCTAGGACAGCAACTAGCAAAATAGGTGCTCAAGAAACACTTCTTTAAAGGACATATAAATTAATAACTGAATGTAGTAATTCTTAGCCAGGGGATGAGACATCATAGAATGAGTCAAAATTCAGTGGGGTTTATTAAGGGCAGAGCACCTACAGTCTCAACATTATAATTATTATCCTTGATTTTCAGTTACAATCTTTAATTTATCCTGGAACCCCAAGTGGTATTAATGGAGGGTCAGGCTCTATAGTTGTAAAGGAAACTCTGGGGCTCAGATCTCCCAAGGGCCTGGCACCCTGTTCTTGAGGACCCTGTAACAGGGTGGCGGCTGGCTCATGCCAGGTCTGCAGGGCACAGGGAGGAGTGTAGGTGTCATTCTAAGAGCAGTTGGAGCTTTTGGGTTTTGAACAGGCGGTGGCACAAGCTGACTCATATTTAAGTTTACAATGGCCGCTGTGGGGAGAAGAATTTGTAGGGGGAGAGGATGGGAAAAAGGGGGGCTCATACGTCCATTATCTTCACAACAATCTTGTAGGTAGGCATTTCTAAACCTACTTTCCCAATGTGAAAACTGAAGCTCAGAGAGGGCAAGTAACTTACTTGAGTTCACACAGCAAGAGAGCAGAGGAGCTGGCATTGAGCCTTCAGTCGGTACTCCATGTCCAGGCCCTGCCAAATAGCTCCAGGGCTGACAGCCTCCAAACCCCCGGGTCTGGGATTCCGGACTCATCTTATTTATTTATTTATTTATACATACTGAATTTACTGGGGTGACATTGGTTAATAAAATTATATAGGTTTCAGGTACACAATTCTATAATGCCTCACTTCTATATTATATTGTGTGTTCAACACCCCAAGTCTCCTTTCATTACCATGTATTCATGGACTCATTTTTTGTAGCCCACAAGTCCCTGGCCCAGGGGCCCTTGAGAACGTTGCGGACCACAAGGAGGCAGTGAATGAGACCTGGAAACAGAATCAACTTCTCAGCCGCCTGGCTAACAGATCAGGTGCCTGCCTACTCCCAGCTCTGCCCCTCTTTCTCACATTTGGGCCTGAGCTCCATGGTGTTTGGAGCAACTGAAAACTCCCAGGCCTCTGTGCAAGAGTCTGAGCACCACTCAGTGGGGAGCACAGAGTCCTAGGGCACCTCCTCACCCCCCTTTGACAGATGGTTAAGACCACGAGATATGGCCTCATCCAGGCCCAGGTATTACTCCTACAGCTGTGTGATTTGGGCAAGTCAGTCAAGCCAGTATGCCTCAATTTCCTCAAAAGGGGGATAACAGAAGCATCTTGGTTTGCTGCTCAGTACAAGGTAGTTGCCAACTCAGCTATTACTGGAGGACAGGGCAGCACCTTTCCTTGGGCTCCCTTCTAAATTGGATGGTCTGCCTTGTCCTAGGCCAAGCCTTCTGCTGGCCACCAGATGATCCCCAGTAAGGGGGAAGCTGGAGACTCAGGTTCTCAGGTAAGGGGCTGCTTTTTCCTTGGCTAATTGTGGACATGAGCCAGGGACCTGTGGTCACAGGAGAGATCTAGCATCTTTCTGGAGGGTCAATAGGGCTCCCTGGGGAATCATGGATTCACTAGGTTTAGGATGCCCATAATCTCTGCCTACAGTTGTGAGATTAGGCCTAAGCATCCAGGGGTATTTCCCTCATATCTGGGCCACTTCCGACCCTTGAGGGTCCCTGTTCACTCTCATCTACCCTTAGGGGTTACTTGAGAAGCCTCTGCCCTAAGGTATTCTTCAACTAGGAGCATCTGTGTTCTCCTGGGAGAATTACTAAAGATGGGCTCTCAGGTAGTATGACAAGAGGTTTAGTTCATTTACTTCCTTCCCTGGAGGAGGTGGGGGTGTGAGCTGGCTGTGGCTGCTCTGAGCCCCTGTACTTTTCCTGGCTGGGTCCTTTGGTTTGCTGTTCTCAGAATTAAGCCCTGGGTTCTTTTTTTTAAAAATATTTATTATTATTATTATTTTTTTAATTACTTTATTGTTGTTCAATTACTGTTTGAATTTTCCCCCCACCACTCTCCCCCCACCCCAGCCAATCCCACCCCCCTCCCCCGCTCCCACCCTCCTCCTTAGTTATGTACATGTGTCCTTTATAGTGTTTCCTGGAAACCCTTCCCCCCACTATTCCCTCCCCCTTCCCCTCTGGCCATTGTTAGATTGTTCTTAATTTCAATGTCTCTGGTTGTAT
>VMDR010004138.1:0-63372 GCA_007922815.1 Macrotus californicus
AGGGGGGGAAATGCAGACAACTGTAAATGAACAACAATAAAGTAATTAAAAACTAAAAATAAAAATAAAATGCCTAGCACATAGCTGTCTTTCAAGAAATATTTACCCAAAGAATGAATGAATGAGTTAGGGAATAGCAAAAGGACTAACGGGACAGAAGTGCAGAGAGCATAAATGGTACCCAGACTCAGAGTTCAGGATAAATGTGAGCATCTTGAGTTGCTGCTACCTAACTTTAAAGAGTTTGTTGGCATAAGGCAACTATATACAAGTCCTTTGACAGTCTGAGGTGGAGAAGTCAGGAAGGATCAGATGCTACACAATGCCACACGGCATGCCCACTCTTTCAGTGGCATTAGAGTCACAGTGCTCAAGCACTTAAACATAAATGCTTTTAGGTTCAGGCGTCGCCATAAAACCCAAACATGTTGCTATGGAAAAACAAGATCCACTTTTGCTCTAACAACATAAAACTTGAATCTCTTGTTATGCTATTTTAGCTATAATGGAAAATCAGGCTTAGATAGATAACTCACAATTACAGCAGGGGCACCGACAATAAGCTAAGAATTCAGTATTTTAAATGCCAGAGCATCTTTTATCTTATCATAAATCATTGTCAATTCTGTTTTTAAAGGAAAATAGGAGCATATTCCAGGTGATGGGCACTTACAGAGAGAATGCAGATGGCCTTAAATATTTTAGACTGGCTGGCTTAAAATGTTTTTGACTTTTGTTAGCTCCTTCCCTTGGTGGAATTGGAATATAGGCTCAAAATTCCCTCTAATGCCAAACAGCTGCTATTTTGCTTTGTTTCAATTAAAACTGAATGTAGCTGCCCCAGATGCCCTGCCCATGCGGAGTTGCATAAGATGTCACTGAACATCACCACGAAGCCCTGGAATAATGATGTTGTGCATGTATATTAATGAGCCATGGGGTACTTGGGGGAGAAGGAGGGAGAAGGGGGGACTCTGACATTTATTATACTGCACTAGCAATGTGCAGTAATCCCCCCCACCCTCACCTGGATTTTGCTTTTCACAGTTTCAGTTACTCGTAGTCAACCACAGTCCAAAAATATTACATGGAAAAGTTCAGAAATAAACAATTCATAAATATTAAATTACATGCCATTCTGAGCAGCATGATGAAATTCCTTATATCCCTGGCCCTGTCTGACCCAGATACAAATCATCCTTTCGTCCAGCGTGTCCATGCTCTATACGCCTGTTAGTCACCTGGAAGCTGTCTCGGTTATCAGATGCAGTGTGGCGATGTTGTAGTGCTTGTGTTCAAGTAAGCGTTATTTTACTTAACAATGCCACATTCACATAGCTTTTATTACAGTAGATTGTTATAAATGTTCTACTTCATGACTACTTAATGTTAATTGCTTACTGTGCCTAATTTATAAATTAAACTTTGTCACAGGTAGATATGTATAAAAGAAAGCACATATACGGGGCTTGGTGCCACCCTCGGTTTCAGGCATCTCAGAATGTAAGCCTCTCTCCCCCCACCCCCAGATAAAGGGAGGGGGTTACTGTAAGGCATTCAGTACATTAAATCCTCACTTTTATGACTTGGAATCAAATATTTAGAGTTAAAATAACTTAGAAATCATCCGCTCAGATCCTTTCTCATGATTAAAAAATTGGGACCCAGAGAATCTCACTGACTTGTTGAGGTCACATATCTGACCTGTGACGAGGCTTCACCCTCCCCCCTTGACACTGCACCCCATACCAGTATCACGGAAGCACTTTTTCCAACACCTTGACATCTATGCAGTGTTATTACCTTAGCAGGAAGACCAGAGTGAACTTCCACTTGCTCTCTCTCCCTCCCTATCTCTGCATTGTTTTTCCCCTCAGCCAGAAATTCTACTTTGTTATTGGTAACTGTTCTTTATATCCTGAAAAATAGGCAAAAGCTACTACAATGGTCATTTTCACTCATAGGAATAATTTTATCAGTTCTATACCAGGAACAAAGGGAAACAATCTCAATGAAACTGAAAATAAATCTTAACATTATGAATAGTGTCAGCTGGGAAATAGAGTCATGAAGTGCTTTAAATATCCTTTTGTCTCTGTCTGCCTTTCCTCAATCTTGACTTCTTCATGAAACCCAGTAGGCATCTTGTTATTGGCAGAGGCATAATATTTGGATAGATAAATCTTAGAGTCATTTCCATGGAAGTTCTAGTTCATGGTAATAGAATAGGTGTAATAATTAGGGTAAGCTAGCTGCTATAAAAGGGCCCAAAATGGCATATTGGCTCTAATATAACAAAAGTTTATTTCTTGCTTTCTGTAGTATCAGGCAATGGATAAAGTAGTGAACTGGCCTTCTTCTAAATCACAGGAGCCAAACACAAGACCCGTAGGCCGAATCCAGCCCTCCACCTTGTTTTATCCGGCCCGGCACCTTGTTTCTACCTGGCGGCAGTGCCAAGCTCTCGCTTAACTGTTAAGGAGTAATTACATTTATACAGTCCTAAATTACATTGGGTCCTTTGAAGGCAACCGTGAGGGTGGTGTGGCCCTGGTGAAAATGAGTCTGACACCCCTGTTAATGTTAAACAGTTCTTCAGAGAGCAGGCTGATAGCTTTGACTTAATCTTATTTTTGCTCAAATTCTTCCATGGTTATAAGGTTGGAAAATTGGGAGAACCACATTGGTCTTTCAAGCCAACTAAGGACTTCTAAGATTAACGAGGTAGCTAATGACATGAGTTAATAAATGAGAAATACAGCCCATAACCAAGTATTTGCAGTGAATGTCAGAGCTCATGGTGGCAAATCATTGCTTCGACTGTTACTTCCCTCTAAAGTTGCATATCTATACATATCCAATCAGGCTTTTAATCAAACTTGCCAATTAGTTCAGCTTTAACATTAAACATACTTGCACAGAGCAAGAGCAGAGTGGACTTTTTGAATACTTTTCACAATCCAGTATGGAGTCACTGGCAGCCAAGTACTATGTCACTAGTGAGGTGATGAGTTGTAGGAATGCCTTTAGGAGGGAGCTGGAACACCCAAAACCACAAGTCTGGACACTTGGATAAAGGCTCAATCTGGACACTGATAAAAGCGGGACTTCAACACACTATGGGCCACAAGAGGTCAGAAATCCAAACACCCAACGCTGGAACTTGGCTGTATCATGGGTCACACTGGAGCCCTGCCAGACTTCCACTCTACCTGCCACCTGCTGCCACTATAGCCACCTGGCTTAAGACCAATGCCCACCTCTCTACCTGCCAGCGCTGCCAATGACCGGGACTTTCCACCGGACACTTGTTCTGCTGGCCTCTATCAGGAAAGCACCCCCAGCACCATCTCTGTGTGCAGCCTACGTGTGACTCTGTTGGTTTACTGGCGTAGTCCCCCCTAACAAACCTGGCATTATGGGAAGACACAAATGTGTGTGAGTGACTCCTTTTGGGGATGCTATCTTGCTCACGACAATATTCAATTAGTCATTGAAACCATCCTATTTGATTGAATTGACCACTTCCTTAAAATTTCCCATTTCCCAAGCATCCATACTTTTAATCAGATGCAGACCCTATGGGACACGATACTTCCTTCCCGATTATATCTCCCATTTTGCAGATGAAGAAACAGAGGCTAAAATGTTAATAATTTGTTCAAGGTAAGTTACAGGGTTCAGAACAAACCCAGATCCACCTGACTCCAAAGCTCCAGGATTTCCACTGTGGTGAACTGCTTCCCACTCAGATGTTTAGAGGAAATGCATGTAGATGGAGACAGAGTATTGAGAGATTCCAAAAATGAGCTCAAAAGGTTTGCCAGACTTAAGTGTGAAGAGCACAGTCAAGACCGGATTTGCCTCCTCGCCCACCGACTACTTAGCAACAAGGGGAAGGACTAAGGCACAGGCGGGAATCTTACTTGATGTGTTACTTCTGACAGTTTATACACTTTCGACCAATTTCATGCCTTTCCAGCCTCTGCTTTGGGGAAATGCAGACTGGAAAGGAAGGATCAAGCCTACTCAGAAATACAAGCTGAGGTATTATCCTAGCAACTCCCTAAAGCAATTGTAAACATTGTTTGCTTAAATCTTAAGTGCTTCTGCCTGGCAGTGTACCATGCAAAGTTCAAAGGTTTGCTCATTACTATAATGGGATAAAGGCTTTGCCGTTGGCTGTGGAATAATGAAGATGATTCTTGGGCGTCGTTCCTTCAATCTGTGTTTATGAAAGTTGAAGTTTGTTGTGCCGCTGTTTTCTTTTTCTTTCTTTTTTTAATTTCTCTGGAAAACCTCTCCCTTCTGTGATCAGTTCTAAGATCAATATTCAACAAGTTCCTTCAATAAAGGGTAGAAGATCAGAAGTTGAGTTTTATCCCCCACAAGAAAAAATCTTATCCCTTAACTTTTCATGGTCAATAAATAACACATTACTGTGGTATTTCCTTATTTGCCAATAATGAGACACTTGCTGGCCTGACAAAGGCAGATGTAATTAAAGCACACACAACAAATGTGTTCACAATATTGCAAAAAAAAAATTGGCAGGAAACAAATGAGAACATATTGAAAAAATAGAACGTCTCTTTCCCGTACATGATCACTAGCTACAACTGTGATAACAAACACACACAGCAAAATAATGATTTCCCAACAGCATACTTTTAGGGCTAAGTTGTGAACATATATCAAAGCCAGACTCAACCTATAAACCGTTCACTATTTTTAACTATTCATGCCACATACTCATCTGAGAGACATGCATTCCAAAAGTGGCAATGTTTCCACTTTGGGAACACCGACCTAAAGAGAGATATTAGGGGTTGTCACCACGTTGTTCCCTGTGCTTTGGATTACTTGTGGCCACTTATAGTCCCTCCTATGCTAACAGCAAGGGCTTGCTCCAGAAACGAACGGTTCTGGGTAACTTCTCCTAGGAATCCCCAGAGCTGGAGGACCAGGCGAGGAGAAGAGAAGGGAGGGAGGTTAGATGAAGTCAGCCCTTCAGCCCTGCCCCTCCTGACTTCCTACAAAATGACTGGGAAGCATTCCAATGGCGACACCTTCCTGAGCACCCTCCACCTCACCTGCTCAGGTTCACCTGACTCAATGGAAATACACAGAATCCGTACTTGCTCTCTCTCCAAAGAGCAAGATAATTTGGGAGGAGCAAATGATCTTTCCTTCCTCTTAGTTTCATCTTTCCTGTGCCCCTAGAAAGAAGGCTTATGGTCTCGGACTTCTAAAAATAGACTACACAGTACATGAAAGTGTACCATCTTTCAAACCCTTTTCTCTCTCAAATAACCCCTCCCTTCATCAAGCCAGCCTGTGATCTTCTGACTTTCCTCAGGAAACTCCTCTACCTCCCTGGAAAAAGGAGACTTCTTGGTAGTTTCTTGTGTGGCTTAAACACTAGGGTCCCTCAGCCCTGCTCTAGGTGCTTAATGAGGTGCTCAGTTGCAAACTCAGGGAAGGAGAGGGAAGGTGAGATTTAGTGCCACAGGTAAAAGGCAAGATTGTTGCTCCAATTATGTTTCCTTCACTCCATCAGGGAGGTCTGTAACTGCTTTTCTCATGATTTGGTCTATGAAACAAGCAATGTGAAGGTAAGCACTAATGTTTCTGTGAGGATAATCAAATCAATTATTTATGAAGAAAAGACGTTCCTCCTATTAACGTGACTTGGGATGCTGCCCTTTTGAAACAAGAATCCTGATACTTCAAGACTAGACAGTTTGGCCCCTTCCTGACCCAAGCTGCCCTTATAGAAGCCATCATTGTATTGGGCTGGTCAAAGAGTCTGTTTCTTTTTTTCTGTAAAATAAAAGACACATTTTTCATTTTCACCAATAACTTTATTGATTTGGTTGTTTTGAGTATGTCAGCTATCTTCCACATGGTAGAACATTGATTGTTCTCAATTAATGTCTCAGTTTGATCACTATCAACTTCATCTGGTCTCTGCAACTGTGGAGCATCGTCCAGCAGGAAATCTCCAGCACAAAAGTCCAGAAACCACTTTTGAAACCTTCAATCAGTCACAGCACCTTCTCCATATACTACACAAAACATTTTTGCGTTTCAATTGCATTTTTACCTTTCTTGAAATACTAAAGCATAATATGCTAAAAATGATGTGCATTTTCTTCCATCTTCAATATTAAAATGGCTATACAAAAATTCACCAATTTTAATAACTTTTTTTTAATGCATGCTGATATGGCAGCTGTCAAAATACAATCTAACAAAACCATTTCAAATGAAGTTAAAGACAACTTAAGAGCTACGAGAGCCCTCTTACAAATCAAACAAACTTTTTGGCCAATCCAATAATTGGGACAAGCTCTTTGTTTGCAATCCAGGAGAAACAGTATCAATTCCAATAAGGTCTTTTATTTATTCCAAGTATTTATTCTCCTCACCAATACCAAAACCTGAGAGAAGACACTTCTTCCTGCCACTGAGGCAAAATGTCCCGCTTAATGATACAAATGAAAGACAAAGAAGAAGCCTGTTATCCAAGTAATTTATAATCTAGTAGGACCATATTGGTAACATTGATAATACATTATAATATATATTTTATAATATAATGTAATGTAATATAATGTAATATTGCCCCAAAATGTAGTGGCTTAAAACAACAAATATTTATTGCACTGACATTTTGGAAGTCAGGATCTGGGTGCAGCTTAGCTGGACGCCTCTGCCCCAAAGTCTTCCATAAGGTTGCAGCCAAGCTGTCAGCTGGGGCTCCACTCTCACCTGAAATCTCAACTGAAGGGAATCTATTCACATGCGACTCACTCACATGGACCTTAATCCCTTCCCACATGGACTTCTCTACATGGCAGCTTGCTTCCTCTGGAGCAAGAGAGTCAGAAGAGAGTAAAAGGGAGTGTTTAAAATAGAAGCCAAAATCTTTTCATTAGCAGTATCAATAGTGACAACCCATCACGTCTACCATATTCTGTTTATTAGAAGAGAATCAATAAATCCAGCCCATGTTCAAGGAGAGGGGACTACACAAAGGTATGAATACTAGGAAGCAGAGATACTTGGGGGCCACCTTAGAGGCTGCCTGACACAAAGTCACAAAGACAAGCACAAACTAGACAATTTATGTCAAGTGAGAAGTACAAGTTTTCGGGAGAGGGAAATCACTCTTGTTAGAAAAACGAGAAAAGGTTTCATCATCACAAAAGAGACAGCAATTAAACTGTCCCTTAACAAACGGGCAGTGCCTCAGTGTGGAAGTGGAAATGACTGGAAAGGCAAGGGAGCATGGAATGTTCAGGGAATGAGAGGCCAGTGTGACTAACACGTGGGTCTAAAAAGATTAGTAGACTTGGTTTGTTAATTCTCTTGTTACAGGTATAAAATTAGCCCACTGCAACCAAAAAGCAACCTGACTCAGAGGAAAGACAGACCTGGACACCATGACACCTGAGTTCAAATCCCAGTTCCTCCATTTAACTGCCTATGTGATCTTAAACATATTATATAAATTCTCTGGAAGTACTCATCTGAGAAATTATAAGAATCCTGCTTTGCAGAGTGGGTATGAGAATGCATAGGACTTATCTAGCATGGCCCTTGGCACGTTGGTAGACATTCAATCATCTTATTCTCTGTGTTCATTCTAGTATCTCCCACACAGTAGGGCCTCAGAAAACATTTGTTAAAATCAATAAATAAATAATTGACTAAGGCAAACATGCATTAGTAAACAGGTGCAGATGATAAGTTTCAGTAGTACAGTGTTATTCCTTGGAAAGCTATTCCCTGCTAGAATAACAATGTACATTTTACCTACCTGACAGAAAAAAAAGAATGGGGATTAATGAGTGATATTCAAATAAGCGATCTGTACACATTAATATTATTATTTGCTAACAGCAGCAAATACTGAAAAATGGCAAATAGTAATAAACTAGGTTCTTAGGGCAAGTCTATTTTATTTATCTATCAATACCCTTACTTCAGACTTCAGGTGTATTATAAAAATAATACTTCAAGACTGCTCAAAATATAAATAAACCAGGACTAAGCACAAACAAGCACCCACAAAGGTGAGCAGAATGAGTGCACAGGAATGGACTGCAGGATTCTGCATGAGGAACATTCCATAGCATGGAAGCACAGAGTAAATCTTTGTTTTCCCTCCTCTTTCTTCACCCTTTGTCTTTTCTCTCCTTCCATTTTCTGGGTTGTCTCCCTCTCCGACTTTTCATCTACACATTATTTTCTTTCTCAAAGCCCTTCCCCTTCCAAATAAAAATCCATTGGTTCTATCCTGCTGCTTTTCACCCTAGTCATGTATTTGCCACCAGCAAGAGGAACAGAAGGCCATTATCTTCTAGGATCAATGAAAGACAGTAAGGATACTGTCAAACCCAGATCAAAGGTTTCCTGCATGGCCAGTCCAACTCAGGTATGTTCTTACTGGCTCTCAGTAAGAGAACTAGGAATGTGAGAGCCTGTGCATCTGGAATACTTTTCCTAAAATACCCCCCAATATCCTGACTTCTGGGACCACTTTAGACAAGGAAATAGGTGAGACTTTGTCTTGTCCCCAGAAAAATCCACTTTCTCAAAGCACACAGAAACCCTGTAAAAAATAATCTACGCCACCGAGAGCAGGAGACACCACTATTTATAATTATTAAGGTTTTAAAAATTGGCTTGGATCTCAAGAGAGAGTCAGATCATTGATCATTAGAATTTTGCACCAGCACTACCCCTTGAAGAGTATTCCTGCAAATGCGCTTCATTATCAAGGGAGAGATGTGGTGAGGACGCTAGCTGCCCACCAAAATCCTTTTTCTCTGCTACTGGATGCAACTGGACTGCCCCCCAGCTTTTGTTACAACCATTATTTTTGAGTAACTGAGCTCAGTTGAATGTGGGAGTGGGTAATATGTACCATTTTCAGGTCCACTTCTTGAAAGTGTCCCTCATGCACTGGCACTCTTCCATTTCTGGCTGTGATGCTGACCTCTGGGATGACAGTGAAAGCCATACATTGAAGGTGGCAGAGACACAGAAGTCCTGGTCCCTCAATGACCGCCATGGACCAGGAACACTGCCTTGGATTATTATTTGAGCAAGGGATAATCTTCTATTGCATATGACATTGATTTGACCCAATGTACCTTTTGGAGGTCAATTTGTTACAATACCTGGTACTGTGCTAACTAATAGAGGAGGAGCTGTTTGATGGGGGACCTGGAAACTTGTATGGAGTCCAGATCATAGCACTTGAAAAGCTGAAGCCAGAACAGCGGTTCAGTTGTTCAGCGGCCACAAACTCGCTTTGAAAAATCTGATGAAAGCTAAAGTCCCTCCTCCCTGAAAAATTAACATGAGCCCAGATATACACACCCACACGACACACATCGCAACTGAATAAAATCTGGGATGTTTTCCATGAACGACAGGACCTTTGGTTGGAAGTGACTGAAATATCTTTACTAACCACTTACTACACGTAGCTCACCCATTACTATGCACCAGGGTGAAAGAGCGAACTAGGCCAGCACCCCTCGTCCTCGTGGAGCTCGCCATCTGCTGGATCTAGACAGTTACTTTTGTCCACATCACTTAATCTCTTTAAGAACTACAAGTAGCTAACCGCAAATCCCCATCAAGCCCTACTGCCCTCCGAACATCACCGGGGTAACCCTCTTCTCCCACAGAACTCCTCTTCCTCCTTCTCCCTGGCACACCCCTCCCACTATTGCCAGCACCCTCCCTACCCCACCCTGACCCCTGCTTCTCTCCTGCGTTCCTGCCCCAGGAGGAGGGGGCACAGTGAGGCTGGGTCTCTGTTGCTCCCTGGCAGGCACATCCAGCGCTGTCCTGAAGAGTGTGCCATCCTGGAAGCCCTGCAGCCTCCATACCGCACAGCATTCACCCTGCAGGGGCCTGCCCTGCCCCAGAAGAAGGTTGGAGAGGGACGTGGTCAATGTTGCAGAACATGGGCAGGCCAGGAACACTGTGACGTGTTCCTGCTCTTCTCAGGTCCACATCCATCTTCCATCCTTTTCCTGCATATTTTCCTCCCTTTGACCCCTTCTTTTGTCTTTAGTTGCTTTACTTTTCACATATTCCTACCTTTGTCTTGAGCCTACACCTGACATTACTTAAAGACACAAATTCAGCTGAATCTGTAAGCTGAGTGAGCCACTGCCCAAGGGGTGTGATTTCAGGGGTTTGGGGAAACAATAAACCCAGTTACACATTCCTCTATCCCCGAAAATTTCTCCCAAACTACTTATGATGACTGAAATTGTTTTAATTGATTCAATAAAGACATATTGATTATGCACTACGTGAAAGGCACAGGTCTAGGCACTGGGAATAGAGTAATGAACAAAACATAAAAATGTGTAGCAAATATTGTTATTCCACAATTAGTACTCCCTTTAAATGCAAACACTGCTGAGCAGTAACATGTAGATTTACAAAAACACTGAATTATTCATGCACGTCATCAAATTTTTCTGTCAAAGTCATGCATCAGTAGGCAGAGAGGGGGGACTATTTAAGGAGGAGAGGCCTCTTTCTGTTTCTCTTATGATCAAACCACAAAAGCTTTTATGACAACATAATTCTGTAGAAAGAAGACACACTTTGTAGTTACACAGATGCAGATTTCATTATGGCTCCATTATTTGCAAGCTGTGTGTTCATCAGTCAGATAATCAACCTCTCTGAATCTTTGTTCTTTCATGTGCAGAAGTAGAGAAATCCATCTCAGTGTATCATGACTGTGCTGCGAGATCACATGAGTAACGCCCAGAGCAAGATCTGGCATAGAATAAACCCCATAAACATTAGCTTCCTTGCCATTCCCAAAGTGGCCCAGTTTATAGCCCGAGACCAGTGAGCTGGGGTGACTTTAATGACGCCAGCACATAATGGCTGAAATAGCTTCAATGAGGGATCAAGGCTTTGATTTCACACTTGGGGCTATTACTATAATTAGCAAACTTGCTGCCCCTCCTTTGAGGTCTGACTGTACCTACTCCTTTTGAGCTCACAGGCTGCCCTGGCAACTCCTGGCACCAAACCTAGGAGGTTAGGCTCCCGTGGAGCCCTGGAACCTGTTCAGGGTATTGGTCTCTCATGAATGGCCCAGCACAAAGGCCTCCCGGGTGGGTGTGAAGGGGAAGTGTTGTCAGGTCTCAGGGAATCCAGGGAGGGGAAGAAGAAAAACCCCTACCTAGTGTCACTTCCCCCCTTGGATGTCATTTCATGTCATTTTATTGACTGCCTCTAGGGAATCAATTAAAACAGCGCTAATTTATGGGTCTTAATGAACAAGGTATTATGCAAACTGTTTGTAAACTTGGCAGGCTTCTTGAATGGAGAACCCTCAAAAGCACAATTGCCTGATGTGACATTCTCTTACAGCCCTCCCTTCCAGGTTCCAAAACGGCACAGGAATGAACTTGAGTACATTCGTGTAGGTTGGATGCACATTACATGTAGTAATGGACTTACTACCCCCCCACACACACACATCCTTCCTTCTCTCCTAAGAATGGCAGGATATTGACTGAAAAACATGAAGATTGTCTTTGTAATCCAAATGGTGCTTTGCTTTACATAATCACATCTTGGACTAACCAACACAACTATTCCTTAATCAATTCACATAATAAATACTCATATTTTGAAGTCCCTAATACCAGAGAGATACCATCCCAGGCTCTGGAAATGTTAAGGTGAATAAAATCCAGTCGCCTGCTTTAGAATTCACAGGCTAGCTAAGGAGACAGACACAGTAACTACGGTGCCTTATTGTACCACAGAGAACAGATCCTTACCTTTGGGGAGCAGGGAGCATAAGGAAGTCAGGATGAGCTTCACTGGATCACTGTGGGGAAAAGTCCCCTCCCTCCATTCCTGTGCTGATCAGCCTGCAGGTGCCTTAGAGCCCAGCTCTTCAGTCCAGCTCTGTGTGGATCTGTGAGCTCTGAGCTCCTGTTCTAATCCCATTTCCTATCCACACAGAGACTCCTGGCAGGATCTGAGTGTGAGCCCTTTATGTCATGGACTGCCCTGGCCTGAAACAGGAGTTGTCCCCGTCTGATGTGCTTGATGCCATCAGATCTAGTCACAGCAAAGTCCCACTCACCTAGGATCCAAGAATACCTGCCTGCTTCCCAACCAGCTGGCCATCCCAGCATTGGGTCGAATTTGAAGCTGGACATCAAAGCAGCAGACTAAATCATTATTCACTGCCACACAAAAACATTCTCCCAACTAGAACATTTCATGTCATTGCACAGAGTAATGTTTCACTTCCAAAGGCAGGGTGGTGTGAGGCTAGGAGCCCACTCCAGAGCCAGGGCTGCTGGGGTCAAGTCCTAGTTCTGCTAGTTGCTGTATGTGACTCTGGAAAAACTACTTAGTCACTCTGTGCCTTGGTTTGTTCATCTTTGAGGTGAGGATAATCAGTTTCCCTCTTCTAGGCTTGCTGTAAATGGCGCACGAGGCTTCTGAGCAGCTCGGGGGCAGAGTCGCACCATATCAGTTTGGTCCTCATGTGGCTTCTCCTTCTCCCCCCTTGTCCTCACTTTGACCTCCATGTTCAAATCCAGTGGTGTTGTCTTTTCTTTCTTCTCTTCCTTCTTCTTGGCATATTTGAGCCGTGATAGGACAATGAGGTGCACAGTCCTCAAAATGTCACGATCCCAAACTGGGAAAAATATTTCTACTTACAAGATGGAGCTAATGGCACTTTAGTATAGCAGAAATGTTCTGTGGAGATACTTTTTGGGTAGTGTTAATAAATGAGCAACGAGTAATGCTTCTGAAATTAAAGCTCCATCTATCCAGTCTATGTATGGGTCATAAGTCACTCTCCTTGCTCAGTCAGGAGTTTACAGTGAGGTAGAGTTTGCTGTGTCCCAGATAGCTTCCCGACAGAGGGGACTAATTCCTCTAGTCTAGGAGTTAGGGTCCTGTTTACTAAGATTCTGGGTCACACCCCATTTATGAGAACCCTGCAGAGGGCCTTTGCATCCACTTCCTTCAGTGTGGCTCTGTGGTGGAGAGACGGCCTTTCTGGCATTGCTGACTTATCTGTTCCCCTCCAGACAGTGAGATACAAGATGGCAAGACCATGTCTTATGAATCTTCATATCCCCAGAACTGAGCTCAGTGATGGCATGTAGCAGACACACAATAAGTCTTTGAGTATTTAATTAACTTAAAGGTAAAGACTTGGCTCTTTGAAGCACCTCAGCAGCCCCCAGGGACAGCTGAGTATGGACATTTTTGTTTCTGAGGATGAACTGATGACATGTGCGTGGCGATCATCGGCATACACTGAGACTCACCTGGCAAGTCGAGGGGGTCCTGCTGGAAGAGGCACATGACAACACCAGTGCTTATGGCCACCTGCAGCAGTTAATCCACTTTGCCTCCCAACACAGACCATGTTGGAGAAACTGAGGCAGTACAACAAATTCTCATACTTTCTTAAAGGTAAACTTTCCTCTCGCTCATAAAAAGTGAGCTCACTGCTCTCTCTCTCTCTGGAAAAATAGGGAGGGAAGCCAGACAGCCTGGGTTGGCAGCACAGCCCAGTTCTGCCAATTGCTGCCCTTGCCTTCCTGCAGCATGTGTTGGAGACAAAGAACACAAGAATATGTCATCGCCTATAAAGGCCAGAAAGGGTGTAGTGACCAGTGAAGTGCTAAAATGACATTTGCACTTAGGTGACAAACAAGCCAAATAGCAAAGTATTTAACCTCTCTGTGTCTCCATGCCCTGATCCCTCAAAGGAGTGCTGGGGGTTAGAAGTAAAGGAGCTAATACGTGTACAGCATATAGGGCAGGCCTGGCACTTGGGATGCACTAGCTGAGTGTTTGATAACAGTATTATCTGGGTATGATGCAGGATGGGAAGAAAAAACAGCCATGAATACCACTCTCACTGAGGAAGAAAGTTCCCTGTATCTCTGGTCATTGTGGGACAGGCCTGGGTGGGAACACTAGTGACCATAATTAACAACAAGTTTCTAGCCCTGAATGATGTGGTGGAGTTGGTTGGGCATCATCCCAATAAGCGAAAGGTCGCCAGTTCGATTCCCCAGTCAGGGTGCAAGCCTGAGTTACGGGCTCAGTCCCAGTTGGGGCACATACAAGAGTAAACTGACTGATGTTTCTCTCTCGCGTCAATGTTCCTCTCTCTCCCTTTCTCCCTCCCTTTCTCTCTAAAAATCAATAAATAAAGTCTTTTAAAAAAAAAGTAAGTTTCCGTGTCTCAGAGACCCTGGTAAATGGAACCACTTGTCAGCTTGTGCCTTGAGAAAAAGCAGCACATTAATAGGCCACAAAATTGCTTGAACCTCTCTCCCCTAAGTTGCCATATGCCGCCACATCAACACCCCCTGGCAGCGCCGGTCATTTGGGAACGCTGTCAGCCACACCTCTCCGCTGCTGCACCCGAGCCAAGAACAGCCCAGGGGACTGAAAAAGAGACCTAAGAGCCAGGGGCACAGCACCAGGGCCAAAAGGAAGGCAGTGGAAGGCAAAGTGGCCAACAGGGGCCAAAGGAGAAATGGAAGAAGAAGCATCGGCCTGCCCGGGAGAGCACCAATCTTAAGAGAGATGACAGCGGAAAAAGCTTGTTAATAGCAACAGGACACAAAGCCAATTCTTTCTTTTTCTCTAATTTCCACAAGACCCAGGTGACACTGAAACCTGATTTGTGTTCTCTGTGCTGCCTGGTATTTAGCCTACAGGTCTCCGCATTTTCTCTTTAATCTTTTAAAGTATAATAACTGCCCTTGCCTTCCTGCAGCATGTGTTGGAGACAAAGAACACAGGAACATGTCATCGCCTATAAAGGCCAGAAAGGGTGTAGTGACCAGCGAAGTGCTAAAATGACATTTGCACTTAGGTGACAAACAAGCCCATTCCATTCTAGGTAAAGGCCAGGGATTTTTCCTGCAACAGTAAAACACGGGAAAGTAAAGGCTGCCCTCTGCAGGGCACTGTGGGAATGACAACTGCTCCAGGCACACTCAGGAGAAAGAATCAGAGTTGGGAAAGTCACATCTGCTTTGAAGTAGACACCACCTGAGAGCTTGGCTTTCATCAATATTCTCCCAGCCCCCGCACACTAGGAAACAAGCACCCAATCAGGAGAGAGCATCCTTGTTCATGCTGGTCAATTCAGTTACCTTCTCATATAAACAAAGGCTTTTTTAAAATATGATTTCGAACAAACTGAATTCGAGGGACAAGCTTTTTAACACCAAAAGAATCTTTAAATAGATGCAGTAGACTGATGCACAAACTGTGGCTACTTCTAACGCATTACTGGACTAGAGAGACAGCAGCTGGTCCTCACAGTGCTAGAGAAGGAACATATAAGAGTGACCATCGAGAGCCGTGAGGACACTCCTGCTCCATCACATGATTAGCGTCCTGGAACTGGGCAGTGCACTCTCCACCATGGGACCGTTTCTTCATCCATAAAATGAGGTGTGTGCATGGAAGGGTACCTGAGATTCCTTGCAGCTGAGACGTGTTATGATCCATGACTTTTATTTTGTACTCTGAGCCAGCAGCGGAAGTGCTCCAAAAGAAATAAATGGAGCAAAGGAAAAAATAAAATAAGGATGTCATACCAGCCCATCCATTCTCTACAGCTCATGGGTTCGCCCCACCTGAGGGTCCTTAGATTTAGGACAAAAGAGTCTGCAGTCCTGCTTCATGAATCTCTGCGCCATTTTTAACTGCTGGTATGATTTTTTGAAATTATTGACCAACATAGTGAAGACTTGGTAGCCTGACTTTGTATTTTCTTCATTAACAGAGACCAGAAATAAAATTGTTAGCAGGTCATGATTGAAGGAAAGTTTTGGTTGTAAAAAAAGAAAAACCCTTAACTGAACAATGAATTCTGAGGTCCAGGAAGGTTCACATGTGGGGGCACAGCAGCATTGCTGACTGAAAAGGGCAGACCCGCACGTGGCACAAGTGGGCAGAGGGAACTCATGTGCCTTTTGTCATCAGCAGCAGCATCAGCACACCCCGAAAGGACACGTGTCACGGAGTCATCCTTCAAACGCCAGCTGGTGAAGCCTCTTCTCAAACCTGTAGCCTACTTTCATTGGGTTGTTTTGTTCTTATTGAGTTGTGAGAGTTTTTTACATATTTTTAAAATGTCTTTTACTGGATATATTCTTTGCAAATATTTTCTGAGTCCGTGATTTGTCTTTTCATTTTCTTCATGGTGTCTTTGAAAGGCAGAAGCTTCTAAATTTGTGGAATCCAATTTAGGATTTTTTTTTTTCTTTTATGGTCGGTGCTTTTTAGTCCTAAGAACATTTTGTTTAACCTGCCATCACAGAGATGGTCTCCTCTGTTTTCTTCTTGTATTTGCCTAGTATTAGGTTTTATGCTTTAGGTCTGTGAACCATTTTGAACTAATTTTGGTATGTGGTGTTAGGTATGAGTCTAAGGGTATACACGTGCCAACGTCCAATTCCCTCAGCACCATTTGTTGAAAAAGGTACACTTTCTCCACTGAATTGCCTTGGCACCTTTGTGGAAAATCAATGACCGTGTAAGTGTGGGCTGTTTCTGAACTCTTCTAGTCCATTGATCTTTATGCCCATTCCTTCAACAACGCCAGAGTCACTCTGCCAAGAAAAAAGTGTGGATGACAATAACCACAAGAAAACACCCCCAGCGTCCTTACTCATTAGGGAAGCAAATCTACAGTGATGTTACTGCACACCTACTGTAATGACTGCAATAAAAACACTGAAAATACAAAGTGCCGGTTGGAACAGGAAGCAAATGGTACCCTCACACATTGCTGGTTGAAGAGCCACCACTTGCGAAAAGAATTTGAAAGCTTCCTATGAAGTTAAACACACACGGGTCCATACGACCCACCAATCCTACTTCTAGATCATCCAGGAAAACACATGCATACATCCTGACAAAAAAATCTGCAGGTACATTTTTAGAGCAACTGTCATAATCAGATACGAGAAACAGCCCAGATATTCATTAGAAAGTAACTGGATAAACAAACTCAAGCTCATCCACACGATGAAAATCACTCAGCAATAAAGGAACAAAAGGAAACATTCAGTAACATGGATGAACCTGGGTTATGCTCAGTGGAAGAAGCCACCCACACAAGACACAGAGGAAACGGCAAAAGTGCAGAAAGTCAAAACTACAGAAATGAAACACTGGCTGTCAGGGGCCGGCGTGAGGGGCAGAGTGGACCATCAGGGGACACAAGGAGATTTGGGGGCAACAGAAATAGTCTCCATCTTGACTGTGGTAATTACATAACTATACACCTGTGTCAAAACTCATAGAAAAGGGGGGGATTTTACTATAAGTAAATTACACCTCAGTAAACTTGACTTTAAAAAAAAACACTAGTTGGCGGATACTCACAAGATTGGCAGTTTGGTAGTGTGAGAGGCAAAAGCTCTCTAGCCTCAGGTGCCAGCCATTGGATTAATGTTGCTTTATGTTAATTAAATTTATTAATATAACTCTGTGATAAGAGGATCCGTCTTCTAGTTTCAACAGTCCCAGGAGTGATGGGAGCAAGGGAAATATGCCAACCTAGCAATATTCTATGAAATTAATTACCTCCAGAATTTGTGTAAGAATGAACCAACACAGGTGTTACACTCAAATAACAAATTAAAAACACCAGTCTACAGAGAGATTTTATAATATGTCCACAAGTGTTTGTTGCTTTGCTTGAATCTCATAGACAAGCAGGGTCTGAGGTTATTCTGAGATTTTACCACCTCTATTCATTATCCAGGATGGGAACTGAGCCCTTGTTATCAGCTGCATTACCTTTTTTCCAAGTCTTCCTGTGTTGTTTTTTTCTCTGTTTGATCCTCAGGCCCATGGTCCCTGATCGGTGGCTCTGGTCCTCAGCACAAGTGACAACGTCCAAGAGAGCCTGTCAGGTTACCCCGATGGAGCCCTCGAGTGGCACAGACCTGAAGACCCCAGGTCCACAAGGAGGGTCCCAGAGAATCACAAGCTCTCAATCTTTCAGTTCTGCCCCAGTCACAGTCCACCATCCTAGACAGTGCCAATGCCTGTCGGCTGTGCGGGCTTTGAGTTTAAATCTCCCAGATCACAGTCTTTTAAATTACAAGGCATTTAGAGTACCTCTGCTCCAGCCCCAGCCTTCCTTTCCAACAGTATCTCCTGCCCGCCCCTCCCCATGCCATCTCACTTCACCCTACCTATGTCCATTCCTCCACCTCCACTGGAGCCCGCCTAGCCCTCCCTGGGACCATGGGACTGCTGTGCTGCCCGTTAATCCAGAGCATTTCCTCTCTTTTGCTCCTTTATCCACATGTCTTCAGTGCAAATGCCCTTCCCATGGAAAATGTCCACTTGTGGAAAATCATGGTCTTTCTTTGAGGCCAGGACGAAGCCTCGGCACTCCCCCAACTAAAACTCTTCCCAATGCCTCCTGCTTCCTCGAGGCACTGTCCTGCCCCGATGCCTCTTTCCACCCGCAGGGGAAGCCGCCCAGGTGCCCTCCAGGCAACAAGGGCACAGTCAACCTTCGTTAAATTGGACCGGACGTACCCTATCACCCTGTGCTCCCTGCTTAAACATCCCCTTGAACGTTGCCAGATAAATAAAGCTTAACTCCGACTCACAGGACTACGGAAAGTTTCTGTGAGAAAACTGTCACTCTCATATTGAGACTGTGAACAGATCTCCAAAAGAAAGGGCAAAACACATTCAGTCCATCCAAACAGTCTTATTGAACGGACAAATAATTTCCTTGCTGAATTCAACTGCTTTTTTAAAAAAACTATATTCTAGAGGGTATTAAGTGAGATAAGTCAGAGAAAGACAAATGCTGTCTGAATCCACATATAACGTGGACTCTAAAAAACGAACAAATAGACTCATAGATACAAAGAACCGTTGGCTTTCATAGGGGTAAGGGGTAAGAGACAGTGAAACGGGTGAACGGGAATAAGAGGTACAAACTTTCAGTTATACAATAAATAAGCCACGGGAGTGCACTGTCCATCCAGCACAGGAACATAGTCAATAGTACTGTAATTACTTAGTGTGGTGACACTTGGTGACGAGACTCACGGTGGAGGTCACATCGTAAGGTACATAAACATCAAATCACCAAGTCGTACACCTGAAACTAATATCATGTTGCATGTCAACAATATTTTAACTTTAAAAATGTAAAGAAGATCTCCCAAATAGGCTTCTTTTCTTCACGTGAGAGAAGCCTGTGCTCAGCAGCCACATCGACCTGCACATGGAGACACAGACAAATGTCACCAGTAGGCACTCCAGGGCACGTGCTCCCGTTTTCAGTCCATCACGGCGATTTTGAGAGGACTTCTATATATCCTGCAAAGCCCAGAGGCTATGAAAATGACGAGAGACTGTTTTTTATCAGAGAAAACATAGTGCCTTTATTTTGCTTATAATCTTGTCTTCCTCCAAACTTCCACCTGCTGGTTAGAGAAAAATAAATTAACTAAACATCTAACCTGGTTTAAATTTAGGCTGATCCAATAATTTAAACAGTCGCTTTAGGGAATACCCAGTCTCTCCTGAATGAAACCTCTCCGTCTTTCAAACAGCCTTGCTCTCCCACTACTTCTCTCCCTGCAGTGGCGATGAGGTTAATGTGTGGGGGCGGGGAGCTGGGGTGGGGGCGCAGGATGAGCAGGAGCTCAGTGTCCTGCAGCCACCACATCAGGCCTGTTGGCTATGAAGAACCAAGCATCCTTATGAAGAGAAAATGAGAGACCCTCACAAGTGCCAATAGATCTCTTGTCTCTTAACTACGGCCATCCCACATTGGTGTTGGCCCCTCCCAGATTCACAAAACAGAAAGCATTGTTTTTACAGGGAGTCATATATGCCTTCCTATTCCCAAGCCAAGCGAGAGAGAGAGAGAGAGAGAGGGAGAGAGAAGAAATGCATGACTGACCCCCTCACTTCTTTCTCTCTTCTGCCCTACTTCTTCCCCCTCTCTGGGAATGGCGAGACTTGAGTGAACTGTTAAGCCAGGCCCCTGTTTAACCCTCTCCCTAACCTCCTAGGCCTTTATTAACTTTTACGTACCCTCCTATCAATATAGAAGCCATCTAGTGATCCTGTGAAAATCTGGGACTTCGTGAGCCCTGGGAGGCTGTGGCCATCGTTTCACATCTCGGATTACAAGCAGCTCTTCCTTGTTTTAATTTGCTGTTGGTTCAGGCTGATGGGCAAACACCTCAGCCATGTCTACTGAATATGAATGCACCACCACAGAACCAAGATGCCTAGTGACAAGCTGTCAATTTTCCCAAGAGAAGCATCAGTTATATGGACACTTTGTTAAAATGCATTTGAATCAAATGCACATCTAACCTTTCATCTCCTGTCAATCACAAATTCTTCCAGAGCTGCCTCCCAATCTGCTCTTTCCAACCACTGGCTGGCTTCATCCGACCACCATCCTTCTGACCTTCACCTTTGCCCTCTGCACTATGGCACTTGAAGCACTTCAAGTTTGTACCTCTCATGCCCCTTCACCTTTTTCACCCATCCCCCCACACCCTCTTCCTATGGCAACCATCAGTTTGTTCTCTGTATCTGTGAGTCTGTTTGTTTGTCATTTGTTTTTGTTTGTTTTTTTTTAGGTTCTACATATACGTGAAATCATATGGCATCTGTCTTTCTTGGACTTATTTCACTTAACATAATATTCTTAGAATAGAGTTTTCTCAAAGTAGTTGAATTCAGCAAAGCAATTGCTTTATTGTTCAATAAGACAGATATTTAGTGTAAGTTTTTATATTTAATATTTTATAGTTTTAATAGATAGAGCTTTTAAAAATTCCTCTCTCACAATTCTTTTATCTCCAAGAACAACAATTCTCTTACTCTACTTTGAGACTGGCTCCACCATCAATGCAAATTCCAAGCCCAGAAGTTCATTTCAACATTCCCCTCTGTTCCTCGGTGTCTCTTCCTCGGGTCAGTCAGAGACGCCTCCAGGACCAATCACTCTTCTGGAAACTGGGAGGCCCGTTCAGATGACACTTTACAGATGACTGTGACGGTAACTCTTGCAACCCGTAAAGGGCACTGCGAGCTGGCCTCGACCTTCATGGGTTTCAGTATGGGCTTCACCCTACTATTCAAATGCAGTTCTCCGATGAATTCGTACCTTTTCTTCTAACTTTTAAAAAATTCACCCTGCTGGTTTATCTATGACACACACAAACCACTCCTTAACCTGAGAGTCAGGAAGTCTGGAAACTTTTTCTGCCTCCAGCACAAACCAGCCACCTGACCTTGAATGGGTGTTCTCGCCTTTAGCAGCCTCAGTGGATTCATCTGCAAATTAAGAAGGGTTGTTGGAGTTAACTGATCCCCACGGCTCATTTCTACCCCTGGTGCCACTAGTTACAATAAATGTGTGTCTTCCTTAGAAATGATTCTTTGCATTCCACTGAGGCCAATAACAATGAGAACTTTCCTTTTCTCTTCACATACCTGCTGCACCTTTAAATTAGGACAAATAAGAAGCAAATCTCCCTAAAATATAACTTAATTTCTTCCCTTCCCAAATGTTAATGGATTCTTTAACAGGTATGTTTTACCCAGTTCCCCACCCGAAAAGTTTAGAGAACAATGCTTTCCATCACATCAGCCAGAGCCTGCCAGCATTATGAAAAAGAAAGCAATCAAAGCTAACAGAAACAAATGAATACAGAAACTATTTTTATTCAATGTTCAGTTGTATTAGGACAGTGTATACATCTCTATACAAGCCAAGAGCAGGTGCTTTTTTCTTGAATCTCCTTTCTTGTCTTTCACTTCCATACCTGTTTCCCAAGCAGCACTGACCCTTCTAGCTCTCAGAACACGCCTCCAAATCCCTCATCTGCTCACCACTCACATTGTCCTCTGAAACTTCTTGGTCTCCGTGGGGACTATGTTACTTTTGTGTTGTCACTACTGCTGCCAAAGTTCTTCTCTTTTTCTTTATGCTATGTATACTCTGCAGTCATCATATTCTGGTGAACCTCAGATTCCTCTGTCTCTGTGACTTTTTTCAAAAAATAAATAACTCATTAAAAGAGGCCCTTTGCACTACTTGTCATGATATCTACATTCTGAAACAAAGGTTTTGTCCAAGACAGCCAACGTGTAGAATGACTTGAACTTTCTCACACAGACACTGTAGTGGGTCCTCGCTCACGTGTATCTACGGGGATGACGGAAGGGCTGATATGGGAAAGCTTTCCAACATTTACATAAGGAGTCTCGGTACCCACTCTGGTTATACCAAACAACTGGTTAATTCAATAAAGATGCCAAAAAATAGCAATCAATTCAGTGAAAAGAAAATCAATCCCAGAGGGTTTAGTTGTTTTGTAGACAAAACAGTCAGTGGAGTGATTGAGTTTTTCACTTTTCAATGAGTTGTTTTGGCCTTGTGTGGCTGCGGCCATTAACTCATTAATCACCCAGAACTCCTGAGCAGCTGAGAGGGGGAAATCATTACTTTCCAAGTATAGATCGAATATTAACAATATGCAAAAGGCCTGCCAGGGTAAATGTGCTCAATGACCCCATTTGAGAAAAATGAGTTTCCCAAATATTTTATAGCACACGGAGGTAAACTGATTTATCATTTCACTTTCCAACTGTAAAACTCTGTGTCCTTTAGTATAAGTTTACAGAGAAATTAATGGATTTGAAATGTATTCATTTCATCCATAAATTAAAGTGAATTTTAATTCATAGAGCGCCACAAATAATCCTTGCAACACACTGGGATTCCCCACATCGATTTCATGCAATATCAGAGTGGAGGCATTTCGCACACACCACAGTGAGCTCCCAACTACGCCGTACACATATATGCCAGTCTGATAAATATGTATGTTTTCCCACGTGGTGTTGAATGTTAGCTAATTTACCTCTTAATTTTTAATTAATTTTAAATTACATTCTAAATGAAGCCAACAGGAATCTAATTCGCATGCTCATTTGCATATCTGTAAACACACTGCTTGCATTGTTTATCCAGCCCCTGTCCCGGGGACACACAGAGGTTTTCCTCACCCCGTGTGGTGAGCTGAGGCCTCAGAAACACCAAGGTGCCCTCTAAGAGCTGCAGAGATGCTTCCAATGCAGAATGAATGATGCTGGCTCTCTTTTCCCCACAGTGGCCACAGAGGATTTGGAGAGGCCAAGGTCAATGATAGTAGTTAAGCCCTGCGTTTTCTCAGAGGGCTAGCAGTAGATGTGCTACATCTTTAAAAAATAAAACTATATACTTTTTTCACACTTCGAGTTTTTAAAACATACAATGCCCAGAACCCCGGGGAATATTAATACCAAATCAGACACATCCTACTTATGTCTCTGGATGAATGGGTTCCTAACCCAATGAAAAGGTGGCAGCACACAGTTTCCTCTGCCACACGCAATGAATAACGATTTTCCTGGTCCGATTAGGCTGTCATCTGGCACCACCAACAGCAGCCATGCTCTGTGGGTACCTTGCCTTCAATCACAAAATACCACCCATGCAACTCCATTCAATCAAAAACCCACCGGAGGCTGGCAAACAGTTCGGGATTCAAAGAGACTTGTTGCCTTCCTGCACGTGAGCTGCACCACCAGACAGGACTTCAGGGGGCCTCCTCCCACCGTCTCCCACCTGGAAGTATGGTGATTTTCCTCCTTATTAGCGACTTCAATACGCCATGGTATTGTGAGGATCCTAACAATCCTGTCCTACTAGTAGAAAAGCGAGCACCATGCTGAACACTGGTAGCAGCTTGGTGATCATGTTCAGGGTTAAACCCACCCATTCCTAACCCCAGTTTTTCTACAAAACAGCTGTGTGGCTTTGGGCAAATTCCTCAACCTCTCTGAAGCTTCACTATCTCCATATGACAAATAAACATATTAAAAATGATTATCTTTTAGGGTTGTTGTAAAGACTAAACAAGATGGAATCTCCTGAAACATTTTCTTCTTTTTTTTCCTTTCCTCTCTAGTGGAAATAGATAGCAAGTCCCACCCGGCAGATGTTAAACGTGGTACCTCACAGCACATATAGGGAACAGACTAGACCTGTGGGAAGCATATACAGTTCTCCTGATCTTTATTCCATTAAGACCACCTGCTTTCTTGTTTCTATAAACTTCCACAACTGCCCTATCAGGAGACAGACTTTCCCTTTGAGCTAAGTGTTTATCAAAATCAGCCCAGCCCTCAGTGGACCGGATGTAACATTAAGTGTGTCAGGATGAGGGGCTTTCAGCTGGACTGTCATCATACAATCAACCAATCAATCAGTCAGTCAGCCAAAGAACAGCAACATTTCCCTGGAAAAGAGCAGCAAAATATTCTTCCTTCTGAAACAGTCAGGACTCATTTACATGAACATTGCCTGGGGCTCAGAGAATTTCCCCTCCTTCTGGACCCTGGGGTTTACCGCGGATCTAGCCTATGAGGTATTTTACGATGAAAAATTTTTGAAGGCATCACAATCGCTTTATTCATTTAAAGAAAGATTTTTCTCCCTAATACGTCTGTCTCTCTAATCAGGATAGAAAATATACAAGTAAATACTACATTTCTCTAAGTGTCACTCACTGTACCCCATGTTGTAAAAAACGACATCTTCAGGGTCAGGGGAAATGTAAAGCTTGTGTGATAAAGACAAAATCTGGGATAATAGAATAAGTATCGACTCTGAAACCAAATATGAGTGGGCTTTACTCCAGCTCTGTGCGCCTCTGGTCCACCGCTTCACCTCACCTTTGCCTTCTATAAGACCGAAGTGACATCCACCCTGAAAATCCAAGACACGGAGTTGCCGTGTGCAGAATGCCCGCTGTGCCGCAGGACCTCCATAAAGGATCCATTTCCCCCTTATCCCCACCTCACAGCTTTCCTGGTTCTGCAAACTTTGGGAGCACCGGGTTCTGAAGAGTGACTGCCGGCTGAAGGACAACACCTGCTCCGGAGGTGTTGACGGTCTCCTGTACGTAACCCTGTGCTCGCTCACGAGGACACAGAAGAGAACAACCTCCACAAGGGTCCCGTTCGCAGAGCCTCCGTTCTCAGAGGGACGACATAAGATAAACAAGGAGACCGATGAGGTGGTGGTATCACAAGTTGTTATTAGTACTCCGAAATAATGAATGCATAAGAGGCATCAGGAGTACAGAATGGAAAGTCCATGAAGTGTTTTAAGCACAAGAGTCGTTGCCGAATTGGTACTTCTAACAGATCACTGCAGCCGTTTGGAGGAACGGGATCAGGTGGTTGCAAACGTGAAAATGGGCAAAGAAAAGTCACTTAGCTCTGCGACAAGAGGACAACAAAACAGCAGCCTTCACTGACTTCAACATAGTCTTCAAAATGATCAATTAACAACTTCTGTGCATGAGGGGTGTGTCTTTCAGATGCTTTGGGGGTAAAAACAGTTCTGTACGATGGGAACTGCTAAGTTGACGAAACTGTTCTCACCTCCAGCCTGCACCACTGAGTAATTCGACAGAAGACTCCGAAGTTGCAGATGAAGACAGGCCGTGCCAAATTTGGAACAAAGAGCTTTAGAAAGCTGCCAGCAGGCTCAGGGCACAGACTTCAGATGGCACAGGAGAAGATGACAGCGAGCAATGCCAGCTCGGTCTCTCTGTAAGGAAGGAGCCTTGCCAGAGAGCTGAGCTTGGCCACTGGATTTCCACGTGTGGAGCACAATGTCAGTCTCTCCACCTCAGCACTTTGACATAGCCTGAGGAGGTTCCTGCTGTCTGTGAGTTGGGCTTTTGTGGAAGAGATGTGGCAGAGAGAAAACTGTGTTAGACCTGTGAGTGTGCATACACACACACAAATGATACATGTGTGATGCACAGACATGATCAAATTACTTTGGTTCATTAGTTTTATTCCTCCCCTCCAGTCTTGTTGAGATGTAACTGACATACACCATCGTGCAAGGCTCTGGTGTACAGCATAATGACTTGATTATCATATACTGCTCAATGGTCACTACAGTAACTTTAGTTAGCATCCATCACCTCACCTCGTTGCACATTTCTCTTTCTTGTGATGAGAACTTTTAAGACCTGCTCTCTTAGCAGTTTTTAGGTTTATTAGTTCTATAAATGATTTTTCTACCATACAAATTTCTTGAAAAATAGTATCATATCCCATGACAAAGTTAACACATGGAAGTCTTTGCACAGAGAGCCCCACCTCTCAGTTTCTGGGGTCATCAGTACTTTGAATACAAATTAAATGGGTTCCTCTGTCAGGATGTTTCTGCACAATAACGTTAAAAGACTGGATTCTTTCAACAGACTAGCTTCAGTGAATTAGAAGGGTCCTAAAGGGATGCATCTCAGAAGCATTCAGCTTTGATGAGGGGACGAAAAGGAGCTGGCAAGGGCAGGTGACACTGAGGTCTGAGCATTGATGTCCGAGCAGCTCAGGCCCCTTGGATGACAGAAGGTCACAGAAAGAGGCCGCGACTGAGAGGGAAGGGGCAGGGGACACTGAAGATGAAACTCACCCCCATAACATGTTGTTCAGAGGCAGCACCACCCATTCTCTTCTCTTCTGTGGCGTCTCTTTATTTTTTGTCTGTTTCCAGTCAGAGAGTCGGCCTAGACAGGCAGGAGACAGGCTCGTCTCACTTCCCACTCTAGTGCCCTCCTTCGGATGTGAGGAGCCTCAGGCAAAGTATGTCCTTGAGAGGTCAAACTTAGACTGGAACAAAATATGGGGGGCAAATTAAAAGCTAAAGTGGCTTTAGCTTTTCTGTAGCTTCTATGAAGTCACAAGCAAGAACTAGGGACATGTACTGGACAGAACATGAAGTCTTGTGCTTTGTGCCCTGTGCTCTCTGCAGGGAGAGATGAGGCGAGTCCCTGGAGGCTGATCAAAGTTCCCCACCTCCCCAGGGGTAGTGGAACATGGGAATCGCAGGAGCGCTGGGCCATCTCGTGGGAAAATGAGGGACAGCAGCATTCACTGGCACAGGTTTCCCTCCTTCCTACACACACACACACACACACACACTCACACCCTGGCTTTTTTTAAGGGAGACTTAAAAATAAAATCTGATGCTGAATTGACAACAAAAAAAGTAGCATTAATCAAAATATTCTCTAGTACATTTCACACAAAATGATTTATAAATTAAAAGGACTAAAATGTGATGCCTTGCTAATGCCTTAATTTTTCAGAAAGAACTATAAGCCTAATAGCTGATAGTTGTTGAACGTGTACTTCGTGCCAGACAGGCAGCGATCCAGGAACTTCATGTGGAGATGCCACCCTCCTGAGCTCCCCAGGGCACATGCCTATCACTATTCTCTTAACACCGGTGAGGAAGGGGAACACAGAGCCCACCAAGAACTCTCCCACAGTGACGCAGCAGGGAGGTGGCAGAGCAGGATACAACCACGATCTTGAGCTCTTAAGCCGCATGGTAGGCTGCTTCCTGATACATTCAATGCAGCACAGTGAGACTAGATGGTATTAAGTAAGGTCAGGGGACATGGGACATGAAAAACATGTTCCTGGAGCATAAGACTTGGATTCCAAACGGCTTCCCCAAGCAGGGAAATGTAACTCCCTGAGGTTCCTTCCTATGAGACATAACTTTACAAGAAATAACTTTCTGAAAATCACCTCTATAATAAATAAAGTCCCCTTGTCAGAATCATAGAATCCAGAACCAAAGGGCAGACTCCCTTGATAAACATAATCATTGTATCACCATCTCCATTGTCACCATCATCACCGCTGCCACTGTCAAAACCGTCACCGTCAGCGCAACCAGCATTGACTGTTTCACTGTTTTGAGGTTATGTGGGTACAAACCATTACCTCACAGGTGAGTGAACTGAGGCGCGGTGCACTTTGGAGACCTGCCTACGACTCCGCCAGTGGTCAAGGGCACAGCTGATCATGTGGCCGCACCCAGCCCAGTGCGCTCCCCACCCCCAGAGGAAACAGCCACCAGCAAGCAACATTTGGAAGAATAATGTCATGTTTTCCCGTTTCCAACTATCTTATTAACACTAATTTTCTCCAAAAATGCGCTGTCGTTCCTTTGAAAACCATTATCTTTGTTCTTTTCCAGATGACATGTTGTCATTTCAGCTTGGTTACTTTTGATGCAATTTAATCTGATTTTGCCAGAAACCAGTTATTCTTCTTACATCTGTTTAATCATTCAGCAGCTAATAGGCACTTTCCCCAACTGCTGATATGGGGAAGACGAGAAGAAGCACAGCTCACCTCGCATACCCTAATTCGCGTGAACTGGGCATGTTCACACACCTTGAATTTGGAAAATGTGTAGGTCTCCAGACCTTTCCCCTGCCCTTCTGGGAGGGGCCTGGAGACTCAGGCACCAGGACAATAAGCCCGGGCACAAACCGGGCCCAGGTGGAACTGGCTGCCAGGGACACAGAAGGTGAGAGGCCAGCACAGCTCCTCGCTCCCCACAACTCCCGCAGCAAAAGCCTACACTCAGAAACCCCACTGCTCTATGAACACACATGAAGCGCCTTAACTAGTGAAATTCAAGTCACAGCTTTCTTTGAATCGGAGTAAACCTCTTTTGATCCAGAAAGAAAATTAAACCTACAAAGCTATAGCTAAGTGATCTGTGTCCTTCCCACCCCCGAACCCCAACATGTTCACCGGACTGGTGGTTCCAGCAGCAGAACCACTTGGTCCATGATGAGGTCACCTTGGAAAGACTCTTTTGAAGGGATAAGCTCTCTGGGATGATAAGAGAACTTGCAGGAAATGCCAGATAAATAAAAGTAGATTGTAGTCTCTCTGCCAAGAACCATAATATTTCCCCAGCCATTTTCAGGAAGAGCTGGAGAAGGGGGTTGCCGTGCCGTTACAGGTCATTTTCTCTCTGGAGTTGCACCACCCCATGCTCCTTTTTCATTCCAATTGCTGCATTTGTACAGAATCATATGGCCATTTTTCTCCTCCCTGTCTAACACCAATCGCACTTCTGGGCTGCTGTTCTCACTGTTGACGGTGTTAATCTCCACAGGAACCAATGTGACTCAGAGGGTCAATGTGTGCTTGGCAAGTCTTGTTACAATCATTGCCAGCATGTTGCTAGCAAAGGCAACATAATCCGCGGTGATCACATTTTTGTTTTGTGAATTTGCAGGTGAGTCATACAGCTTAAAGGCAACAGACTCAAAGGAAATCTTAGCTTAGCACTTTGGAATAAATCTTATCACAGCCACCTTCTATGCAAGCCACATTCCAGCATCACTCATTTCAAAAGTCATGGAGTCCACTACTTGCTAAGGATAGGGCTTTCCTGGAGGTTTTCTCTGTATCCATTGTCCTGGATGGGGTCATGCATTCTAGGTACAGATAATAAGAGCCACTTAATGAGATAGCGATGGTGATGGAAATAATGGCTCTCTTTTTCACTAGAACTATCTCATTTTTCTGCAAGTGTTTTCATTTGATAACATGAAGTCTTCCCCGTGTATTCCTGTAGATGACTCCAACGAAAGAAAGCTGTTTGGTCAATTGAGAGACTTGTCACCAAGTCTAGGTGGCTAAAGGCAAGTTAGAGATTACATAATCCAACCCCCACCCCACACCCCGCGCTGGTGCCGGTATCCAACAGATGTGTCCAGAATCATGTGGATTAGAGCACAGCAAACAGAGCCTCCTTCCCCTTCCTGAGGTGCACCATTCAATGGTGGAGTGCTCTGATGGTAAGAAAGCCCTTTCTTATACTGAGCCAAATCTACCCTCTGTGCCTTTTACCAACATATTATTGCTCTCCTCTCCAGGAAGCACAAAACACGCTCTTCCTTTTGTGCTTCCACTGTGTCTCTACCAGGGCCCTCTATTACACAACACTCCCTGCCTCAGCATTAGGACTCTTCACGTGTTCTTAGTGTGCCTAGCTCCTCCACCAACCGAGTTTCTTAAAGACAAAATGCATGTCTCATCCTTCTTGTAGGATGACTGCCCACATTCTATGACACCCGCTCAAACACTCCACACTGACTTTTATTTCCCCCAAGGTCGGGCTACTCCACACTAAGCATTTTCAATTCCTTCAAGTATTCCTCAAATCAGCAAGTAGACACTGGCCTCTTCTCGCCTTCTCCCTCCAACTGAAGTACTAATGGGGTGAAAGAAAGCAGATTAGATCATATAATGTCTCTGTGACAAAAACTATACTTTAAAATCTCATGCTGTGTGGTGAGGGTAATGAAGTAGTTCAACAATTCTATAAAGGATGCTCTGGGTCCTTCACACAGCCTTGAAATCCTACAGTAAATGAGAATTTTACAACAGGAAGAGACCGTAGACATCACCTCATTCAATCAGTACCAAGGAGGGACCCAAGAATCAAAGTGAATTGCCCAAGGTCACAGCCTGTTATTGGCAGAGCTAAGACTAGAAATGTGTCTTCTTTTTCTCTATATCATGTTCTTTACAACATACTACACTAACTGAAAGGGAATAGCATACCAAGCACTTTGTATCTTCCTGAATAGTTAGCTGGTGATTTTAAACATGGAAAGTGCCTTCTTAAATCTTGGGACCTAAATTTCAGCACTCTCTCCTCCTGATAGCATTTATGTGGTACTAAATATTCCAGCAGGGTTTTAAGGCTTAGTTACCGTCCTTGGCCATTAGATCATGTCAACAGAATTTCTAGAACCTGATAGAATCTTTCTTCTTTGTGCTGATCATACACCAGCACTTAGCACAGTGCCTGGCAAGTGTTAGACATTTAAACAATAGTGACTAATTAATAACTCTATAATTATTCATTGATGAATTCATGGCGAAAGTTCAAACCCAGACTACAGTCTCCTACCATTTGACCTTTTTCCTATTTCTGGATCACATGCCCAATAATCAATTGGTTTATGTTCAGGGAACTTAAATACTAATGTTCATCTAAACAAAATATAATTTGAAACTCAAATACGCAAAAAAATATATACATACAAGACTATTCCAACTTGAAAATGGGTAGCATTCTGAAAAAGGAAATGTAAACTAGGGATTAGAATCTGAAACATAATCTCAAGAAAAAATAAAAGGAAGCAGAAAAGGAGAAGAAAAGAGAAAAAATAAAATCTTGTTTCCACTAAAAAGTAACTGCTGTAGTCTTCCCTATGGTCGGTGAGGCACACTGTGAAGAACGTGGTATAGAGGAAAAGCAGCACCTACTTCCATTTCTGACTCTACTTGCAATGGCATCTCTGACCTTGAGTTAAATATACTCCCAGGCCTGAGAAATAAGACATCATTTATGAGACTGTTTATACAGGGACCATTAGTCCCACTTCAAAATGCAGGGCACCAGGAACTCAAATTCCAGTTCCTAAACCAGCCGTTTGCCAGGTGAGAAGGAAATTATCTCTGTACTCATTGTGATCAAAAGGAAGCTGTCAGTAACCCTGAAGCCAGCACCCGCTGGCATTTCCAAGTCACTTTGCCAATGTGCAGTAGGGACTTTCTTAGCCAATGTGATCAGGAAAAACAGGTATAAAAATTGGTTCAAGCAGAAAACTAAAAGAACACATATCTTAAATATTTTAACTTAAACTTCAGATACACAAGTGTACCACATGTCCATCTCTGGTATGTACACACTACCTGAATTTGAGTCAAAGTTCTTTTTCTACAAACCACTCCCCAAATGCCTCCTCTACAGCTGGTAGCTTTGGTTTTTCAGCATGCACAACATTAAGATACCTGAAAAGCCGTCTGACTGCGTACGCTTTCTTGATTTTTACAGTGTTTTCAATCTTTCCAAAACATATCATTGTTTTTCAAGGGAACAATAACTCGCCTTCCATACTCATAATTTACCCACTATATTTACATGACAATAATATTGCATAATTACAAGTACAATGGACAGAAATGGACTTGGGAACAAATGAACTGAGTCTTGGTAAGCATACAGCTCAACTCCTGAGAGCAGAAGGAACTGGGAAAACTACAGAGGAACCTTCTAACCTGCAGTGCCTGGCCAACCATCCTGTGCACAGGGCATGGAGAGTGCAAGCTCATCTGGTGAAACAGTTTTCAAAAGTTCCTTCTGTATGTATAACAGTGAAGCCTTCATGAGTCTCATGATTGCTAACCCTTCTCCCTAACTCTCCTGACTATACAATGATAAGACCCCTTTATATTAGTGTCCTAGGAAAGTCATAACAAATGATCACAAAGTGGGCTGCTTAAACCAACACAGATTTATTCTCTCACTGTTCTAGAGACTAGAAGTCCAAAATCAAGGTGTCAATAGGACCATACTCCCTCTGATAACTCAAGGACAGAATCCTTCCTTGCCTCTTTTAACTTCTGGGTTCCCGACAGTCCTTGAGTTCGTTGGCATCACAGCCCCAAGCTCTGCCTCTGTCTTCACATGGTCGTCTTCCCTCTGTATTTGTGTGTGTGTGTCTTCCCACGGCCTTCTTATACAGACACTAATCAGTGGGTTTAGGGACCCCCTTAATACCATATGACTTCATTTTAACTTAACTAATTACTTCTGCAAAGACCCTATTTCCAAAAAAATTCACATTCTTAGGTTCTCCTGGTAGACACAAATGTTTGGTGGACACCGTTCAACCTGGTACACCATACTTTGACAATTCCCCTCACCGCAGGGCCTGAAACATGCCCTTCCTCTAAAAACCCTCTTCCCCCACTCTTTAATACAGTATGTTCTCACATCCTGCAGCACTCAGCTCAGAGGCCACCTCTTCTCAACTCTCTTCCTGAGCTGGGTTAGGTGCCCTTCTGGCTGCTCCCTCACAGCCCAGTCACTGCCTCCTTGATATGCCATTCATTCCACTGTGCTGACAATGCCTGTTTTCATTTTCTGTCTCCACCATCACACCCACTCATTCAACATCTACTGACCGAGCACTTGCTAAGTGCCTGCACTACACTAGCTGCGGGGGACGAAATAAAGGCTAAGACAAGTCCCTGATTCCTGAAGGGCAGAATGCTTTGAGTGTTTAAAGGCAAGGAGAATACATCTGATCTTGAATCTCCAGAGCCTAGCACACTATCAGATGTACATTAGACACTCAATAAACATCTGTTGAGTGAATTAATTAGTAAAAACTTCAGAAGGCAGAGGAGATACTAATGGGTAGAATGAGACAGTTGGAAATCTGAGCATATGGATTTTTACCTGGAATGAAAATTTTCAGGGAACTCGAGATATAATACGGAAATACAGTGCCTCCTTTTCACTTATTCATCAAACACTTTACCTAAAGTGCCCAGCCTCCCAATCGATGATTTCTTTTCATCCAACTCTAAGATTTTTTTTATTCTCTGATAGATTAAATAATGAAGTGATTTCTTATCTCTTAATTTTTCTTCTTTTAACAGAATCAAAAACACTTAAATATTCAACACGGCAGTATTTTCTAGCTAGATTACATTTCCCCTCCTCTCCCTATGGTTAGGAGTGACCGTGTACATGACTGAGGTCTAGCCCATGGCCTATAAATGGAAGTCATGGGTGGCATTTCCAGGCCCGGCCCAGAAAAATTCCCGGGGTTGCTCCTGTATTCTCCTTTCATTTTCTCGCGTACAATATTGCTCCCAGGAAGTGAAAACCATTGCTTGGGGGAGCAAAAAACTCTTAGATGTAATAATTGGTGTTTCTTCAAAGAACAATCCTACCCAATAAAAATCTTATTTCTTAGTATTTAATTCCTCTTGTTAGGGAGAAGGTACATTTAATTAAATGAGTTTTAGTTAATTGGGTTTAATTAATTTCATTTTTCTCCTGAGGGGGGAAATGAAAAAACACTTGAGGTAACGGCACTCTAAAGCAAACTTGGAAGCTATATACTAAGGACAGTAGAAGTTCTCAGACTAGGCCTCTGAATGACTAACTGGAGGAGAGTCACCCCGGTCACTAACAAGTACCCTCAATGAACAAAAATCGTATTTTAATTTTGTTTGAACCATTAAACATTTGCAATTCTAACTGATACAGCAGTTAGCCCATCCTAAATACTGTAACTACTACTTTACCCACTTTACACATGGGGGGAACTGAGCTCAAAGAACACAAGTCCAAGGTCAAGACTAGTAAATGTTAGAGCAGAGATTTGAAACTTGTGTGAATCCAAAACCTGAACTATTGATCCTCATGCTCTGTTGCTTCCCCACTTGTCAAAAGCTACCTGTTTCCACTGTATTTCATGATTTCCAGTCTGAGTTACTGCTGAACTAGAGGTTCTAGTTTGGGGGTTAAAGTCACAGTGGTGATAAATGCCTTCAGAAAAGCTGACAATGATTTCAGAAAAGTTGAAAAATGTTTTCAAAAATCTTAACTTTAATTCAAGGTTACAAAGTTGCACTACAGCAAGTTTCTTATAATCAAATGTGGGTAGTAATGAGATATGAAAGGTAGCATGCAGAAATAAATTAATATTTCTTTTGATAGACACAAAAAACAAGATGCATCGAATCAGGATAAAACCCATAAAAAATTCAAGTACAGATGAGCCATTCTCAAAGGGCCATGGAATTTGGTTTCATATGCACTAGGAAACATCAAAGTTTTCCCAGCTGACAGTGCAAAGTCAGGCTGACATTTTCATGAGAAATCTTATCAGAATTATTTCAGGGCTCATGCTCTTCTAAATGTCTTACCAGGTAAGATCACATTCCAGACAGTGATGGACTTTGTCCTAAGTCTGTGAATCTATGGTTCTCCCATAGAAATCGCATATGATGGGCCCATGTAGAAATTATTTAACTTGCATTATCTGCAAAAAAAAAGGATTATCGATTCACATAGAAAATGTAAGAAAACTTTCACTATCTACACAGGTTCACACATCTGTAATGTAGCGTAAGTTTTAGAATTGCTGAATTAAAAAAAGGTAGTAATAAAAACAAAGTTGGCTACAAAGCCTACTGTGGTGATAAATGGGAAGAGCATTGCTCAAACCTTTTTAATTCTCTATATGAATTTTATTATGTACCCCTTTCCGATGGTCTAGATACACAATTGAAGAGTGATCCCCAGAGAATTTTCCTCCTTTTTGCTTCATTTTATTCCATTGCTACTAAAATAAGTTAATTCACTGCTCTGGGACTTAAATGCATCACATTCCAACCTGAAATATAGTAAATGTGGGGGGGAAAACGCAGTTATTGAATGCTAGATGGAGATTATAGGCTCTTTCAGATGAGCATTGAGGAGGAATTGTCTTTTATTCTTATATATTTAAAAGGGTGCTACCACTTTCGAACACATTTCCAGATGCAAAATTAACATCACAGAGAAACAACAGGCCCACAACTTTTATATTTAATGCCAACTCTTCTGTATGCCGTGAGTAGCCCTACCTTTTAGCATTTAAGAGATAAAGTTCTGTGTTAAATTTTCCAATTATTACCTGTCTGGTACAGTTGCAACAGGACCATATCAAGTATTTGAATTTTACTAGGGAAACGTAATTACAGTTTGAAAAATAGTAGAAAATGCATTCCTATCACATCCTTAGTGGCAGTTTATATGCTAAAAAGAAAAACGCTTGGGGTCTAATTCATAAGAGCTTTAAGCTTCATTTACATTTTTTCTGTGCAGTTTACTTGGAAAAGAGCATAATGCGTGGTTTTCAAGTAAAATATGCCATTTTGGGATTCATTCAACTTGCTCTCCATTGTCCTCATGGAGGGCCAAGCGTTCTTTTCTACGACCCTAAAGGGCGCCAGTAAATGAAGTGGGTGGAAAGCCCTCAATATTAACTATAAGAAATGCCAAAAACCATTGTGCAGATTATTTAGAAAATTTACAGCAGTCTCTAGCAGTCAAATCTCTGGAAAGCCTATTGTGCTTTTACTGTGCAGACTGTTTTCCAAGCCTTTGTATAGAATATTGAACAAATTACATGACAATACAGGTATTTTTGAGGGCTGCTCAGAATTCACAAGATTCTGTTTCCCAGCCAACCCAAATCTCTCACTCAGTTTGGTGTTCCTCAAAACATGGCCTGTATGTTAGCAAGCATCAGAATCGACTGAGATTTCTCTTTAAAATATAATTTCTTAGGCTCTACAACACTGATTCAAAAATGTTGAGAGTGAAGACCCGGAAGTTGAATTTTACACGTTCCGTGGGTGGTTCTCGCACACATGCTGCAGTGATAAAGTGATAAGCACCGGATATAAGCCCCGGCCCCCTGTTTTGGACTAAGGCACTCAAAGAGTTCAGTTTTAGGTAGGGCCATACACACTACTGTTTAGTGGCCAATAATTTGTTAAACCAAGTAAACTACCTGGTATAAGATCAACACAGGAGGGGACCAAAATCATGTGTGCAGGAGACCATAATCCAGTCGGAAGCACAAAGCGGTGACCTGTGAGAGTACCATGTGACCCTCAGTCTTTCCTGCTTCTGCTGTAATCCAGGCGCTCCAAAACAGCATGAAGAAAAGGCCAGGACCAAGAAAGCGCTTCTCACAGTGTTCACTGACACATTAGAAATTGAATATTGCAGACAATCAACTAGTTATGTATTCTATACACTATCAAAGCTGCCAGGTCCTTTGCCTTCCTCCACTGAACTCGTTGAACTCATTGGGTGGTGTTGGCATCATGTTGAGCCTACCCCAGCCTGATGTCAGAGAAACTCTGGGGCCTGATTTAATTATTCTAAGAAGGGGTTGTTGCTGACACTAGAGTAACAGTTGTGATACATTTAGTGAAAGAAGGCCACAGGCCTTGACAGGTTTGGCTAAATCAACTCCAGGTTAGAGCTAGAAACTTAGTACTTCCTTGTTGATTGATAAAAGAAAAATCTTAGGTAGTAGAAATTCCTAATCATATCTGGTTTTCCTCTCTTTCTGAGCATAGGTGAAGATTATATTTCCGTGCCCAGAGAAACAGAAGTGTTATGTGTCACTTTTGGAGCAAACATTTATTTGCCAGTATGAGCCTGCCAGCAGAGTCTGTTCCTGCTACAATGACCATGAAGGTGCATAATTCCAATGGTAGGATGGTGACTGTTGTCATCTTTCTGGGCCACTGGGTCATCCCAGAGAGTGACCTAGATAGGCAGTCATCTTTGAAAGCACTGAGGTATGGGAGCTCTTTGTTACCACATCCTAACTTATCCTATACTGATTAACACAACACAGTGTGGTATAATACATCCACATGTTAGCTTTAGCAAATAGAACATTCTAGACTGATACCTGGCAGAAGTTACAATGACCAAATAGCTCCCTCTTAAAGAACATTTCATCTTCATGTTCTGAAATAGTATCAGTCTCTGAGTGGCAAGAAATACTTTGAAAACTTTTCGGGGCCTGAGAAGGCTTTGGGGTCTAATTCAGAAGAGATCATTTTGAGGATCAAATGAGATAATGTATGCCAAAATGTTCTGTTTACTGCACAGAGCTATACAAACAGGAACAAGGCTTGACAAAGAGCCCATTTAGAGTATACTAAATTCAGACAGATTCTAAAGTAAGCACTCCATCATTTTGCTTTCCCTTGTAGGGATTTATTTTTAGGATTTTATTTATTTATTTTTAGAGAGAGGGGAAGGGAGGGAGAAAGAGAAGAAGAGGAACATTAAAGTGTCATTGCCTCTTGCACACCCCCCAACTGGGACCTGGCCCACCCCTTAGGCACATGCCCCCAACTGGGAATCGAACCGACGACCCTTCAGTTCATGGTCCAGCACTCAGTCCACTGAACCACACCAGCCAAGGCCCTTGTAGAGATTTTTAATTTAATATTTAAAACAGAGTAAAATTTGTTGGGTAAAAGAAGATCCATATGTTATAAAATCAGTTACATTTTCTATTTTGCCACTGCTGTCCTCATTTATAGTCATGCCTTTTTTTTTCAAGCTATGTGAATGAAGCACTTGCTTGAGCATGGTAGGTGTGCTGTGAGACGGAAAAGTGGAGAAAGTGTTCTTAATGGGCCGCCAATGTCATCATCTGCACAACACAATTAATAGATTCTAACCTCCCTTATGTTTCCATCCAGAAATACTCTGAGTAAAAGTGCCATCATTTCTGTTAAGTGCTATGTGTGGGAAAAGGTCTCAGTAACAATGGTTGGTATCTTTAAAATTCAATTTTTATGCGTGTAAATTTGTTTGAAGAAAGTTGTTTTTCTTCTGAGAAGTGGTAGAGATTAATTAGGCACAGGTATCTGGATAAGAAAAGGTTAATAGGAATATTAGAATCCTTAACTCACTCATAGAGCTTGAAGACAAAGAAAAAAGAAAGGAGAGAGACTTTTTTTAGGCATTTATAAGAGAGAGAAACCATTACACTGTTTTCTTCTGTGTCAGTTTGCCCTAAAGGGATGCTGTTTCCAGAGCTTAATGAGGGCCCTATTTCTTGTTAGCCCTTCCAGTCTATTAATTACTGTGGCGGGTGCTTAGAGACATTTCAGCAATCATTTGTAAAATGATAGGAGCCCTCGTCATTCTGAGATGTGGATTTTAGCCATGTAAAATTAGCCAAATGAAACAGATGTTGCAAATATGAGACATTATTAGAATGTTTTCTTCTCATTACCCAGCAGAAAGCTGTGTTCCTCACACCCCAGCCACCTATGGAGGGGGTGTCTAAGAAAGCCAGGGCTTAGCCTGCTGCCTGTGTCCCTTTCTACCACACCTGCGGGCACCCAAGGAGCTCTGGTTTGCATCACCGACACAACACAAAAAGCCATACAGAAGCAGCCCACCAGGACCCAAGAATGGGACTGCCCAGAACCAGCCCTCCTACACGCTACTCAGAGTAAATTCCCTCTACCCACTTTGCAACAAGGAGGTCAGTGACACACAAGGCCATTTAATGGAGACTCGGGGAAACTGACTTTTTAAGCATGCTGTTAGCACTCTATGATTGGTGTTTGTACAGTGGAAATGTCTTCTGTTTGTGGTGAGTAGGTCTTTTTATAATACAAAAGAGAGAAAGAAGAAGAAAGCTATTGAGATATATTCTGATAAATGATGCATACCATTTCCTTTCCTCCTTTCCCTATCCCTCTGGAATGTACACTTCATGTTCCAGAATTAATTCACTCAATAAATACTGAATGCTTACTGTGGACATTATTCTGGTTACTGAGGAAACAGCAATGAAAAAGACCAAGTCCCAAGTTCCTGTGGAACTAACACTCTAGTGGGAGATAGACAATTGTGAAAACAGATATATAATATAATATTGGGTATATACATGCTTATAAGAAAATAAAGAAGGGTAAAGGGAAAGAAAATGAAAATGCCTCCAATTTTCAACAGGATAGTCAAGAAAAGCCTCACTAAAGAAGTTATTGGAAAGAGACAAAGAAATAAATGAAGTGAGGGAATGAGCCATAGGGAAATGGAAAAGGAGAATTCCAGGCAGCAGGAAGAGCATGTGTGAAAGACGTTAAGTACAGAGCGAGCTCAGTATGTTCGAAGGACAGGAGGTGTGAGGATGGAGAAGAATGGAAAGCCACAGGAGTTGAAGACCGGTCTTTTCACGTTGACTTGTAGGCCACAAGAGGACTTTGGATTTTTTCCTACATGAAATTGAAAACTACTGGAAGTTTTGAACAGCTGAATAGGTAATCTGATTTCTTTTTTAAGATCATTCTGGCTGCTATTTAAGAGTAGACTGATTAGCCGAAGCTAAGGAAACTAACTGGGGGAGAGAAAAGAAATCACAGTTCTGTTTTGGATAGTGTATCACATCACTCACCTCATGTATCTTCTCAGATTCCTGTCACTGCCTATTTTTCCCTTTCTCTAGGTTGGAATACGCCTGTGTCAGGTGGCCCTCCACTCTAGAACTTAGGCAAAATTCCACATCAAAGGTCATGGAACCTGTCTTCCCAGACAGCACAAATGGAGCCATACGACAACCCAGAGGGTAGGGTAAGCCCTCCACAGGGTCAACCTTGATCAACCTTGACCAATGAAAAACACAAGATGGGAGGAAGAGAAGCAAATCAAATTTTCTCTTTTCTCTCTGTGTAGACCACTCCAAGGTACAGTGCTTTCTTACAACACTTCAGGAGACCTAAGAACCCAATAAGCAAGCCTGTGGGTAACCTACTGTGTTCTTTCATAGCTCAGCGTACAGCTAGGGCCAGGGCAGTAATACACCTTGTACATAGCATAGCATCTCCCCTTGCTTCACTTCCCTTTACTCCTCACCTCCAGAACCTGAACTTGCACTTTTAAAATAAATTGATAGTATCAAATGTTTGCCTCAAGCTCTGTGCTCTAGAGGGTCTGCCTTAAGATACATATGTCAGGTTGAAGATGTTATTATTAGATAACCAAGTAAAAGCTGGGTATACAAATCAGTGTTTCAAGAAAATGATTAGGACTACAGATATACATTTTGGAGTTAGGTATAGATATTTAAAACCACAACTGGATAAGCTCACCAAAGGACAGTAGATGGGGAAGAGAACTGAGGTTTTACTGAGGGGCACTCCAGCACTTAGGAGTAGAAATGAGAAGTCTGAAAAGGAGTCTTGGAATCAGGTAGAAGAATAAGGAGGAAAAGGTGGAATTCTGAAAATCAACAGGAAAAAAAAATGCTTCAAAAAGGATTGTCAGTAGATGCTGGTACATAAAAACAAAGAGTTAAAACCGACCATAGAGTTTAGCAACATGGAAGACATTAGTGACTGTACAAGAGCAATTGTTGGAGTGCTAAGGGTACACGCTTGATGGAGAGGGTCCAAGACAGAAGCAGCAGGAGAGAATGGGCAGACAACTCCTATGAGCAATTTTGTTATGACAGAAAGGAGGAAGATTGGGAAGGTGTGCTTGTCTGGGTGCTTCACAAAGCACACCTCAAACCTGGGTTAAACATGTAAATATTTTCTTAAGGGGAATGCCTCTGTGAAAGGAGACAGAGGGGGACCTTGAGGAGGTGGGCAGAGCTGACAGACAACGCAAATCTGACACTGAGTGAAGAAGAAAGGATGAAAGGGTTGAGTGGAAGTGTTCTAGACTGCCATGCGCTCCAAGGAAAGTTCGACCAAGCCATCGGTTCTTGAGCCAGAGTTGGCCAACAAAGGAGTTCTATGTTGACCAAGGAGGGAACTGGATTAGTATTCCTGCCAAACTCAGTCATTGGTGGGGAGCAGTCTACAGGAAGCAATGCCTCAGAACAAAGACAGGGTAGATTCCAAATCTCAGCAGCTGGGGCCCTCAGTCAAGAACACTTACTTCAGTTGGACTTGTGCAAGCACATTCTCAAGGCTGCCAGAAAGGTTAACAGAGAAAATGAAGGGTCAAAGGAGAATTTCTTTTTTAGAATGGCAGATGACCAAGTAGAGAGAATCAAATGAAGCTAAAGAGAGAAGGCAGTGGCAGAAGCAAGTCCCTGAAATGACAGAGGGAGAGTGGAGGGTGTGGCCTTAGCTGGGACGGGGCCACAGGAAGGAAAACAGCATCTGCAGCAGGAATTCAGTGGGCTGGTAAACTGCCTGGTGAGAGAGTGAGGATGTCCTTTCCTGATCCCCGTACTTTCTCAGGGGAGTCGGAAGCAAGGCCATCAGCCAAGAGTGAAGAGTAGGGAGCGGGTAATGAAAGTCTGAGGAGAAAGAAAATGTGGAGAAATAGTCATCAGGAGCTGTGGAGAGTGAATCAATCAGGAAATGTGGTCGAATTGTGGGGTTCACTGATCGTATGCGAACAAGAAAACACAAAAGGATTTAGTACAATGTAAAAAAAGTGTTAACAAACAATGAAATAACTGTAGACTTATTAAATTACAGATAGTGAACAACAAAACACTGGAGCAAGAACTTTCCGACTAATGTCCAGAGGCTCTAGAGCAGGACTGCTCAATTTCTACACATGTCATGTCCACCTATCCATAGATTCCCGGTTCCCACTGGTCCCACTGACTGGTGGCCAGAGGTGTCATGCACCTCACAGATCATGACACAAGCCACGCTCACCTGGCTGTTACAGCAGAGGCAGGAAGGGGCAGCTGCACTGAAGAATCCTCCCACCACCACCAGATCAAAGGGACTAAGTGGTTCCCATTCACACACATCTAAACTTTGCACCTCTGCAGGTATCTTCATGTTTCCCTCAAAAGGAGATATTAGCCACAAATGTCTAAAGCAGGGGTGTCAAACTCACTTTCACCAGGGGCCACATCAGCCTCGCCATTGCCTTCAAAGGGCCCAAAGTAATTTAGGACTGTATAAATGTCACTACTCCTTGACAGTTAAGTGAGAGCTCGGTACTGCCACTGGGTAGAAACAAGGTGTTGGGCCAGATAAAACAAGGTGGAGGGCCGGATTCGACCCATGGGCCTTGTGTTTGCCACCTGTGATCTAAAGGGCTGAGGAAGGAGCAAAAGATTATTGCTGGTCACTATTCAGATATAAAGTCAGAATTTGGTGCACAGAATGGAGGTGTGGAGGGACACCCAGGCATCAAGTATATTTTTTAATTGTATTTAGTGATTTGACAGAGAGAGAAAAAATAAAAAGAGAGAGAAACATCCATTTGTTGTTCCACTTGTTTATGCATTCATTGGGTGCTTATTGTATGCGCCTTGACTAGAGATCAAACCTGCAACCTTGACACATCAGTGTGATGCTCTGACCAACTGAGCGACCCAGCCAGGGCCAGACCACTGGTTTTTTTTTAACTCCCCAGTGATTCTAATGTGTGGCCAGAATACAGACCCAGCATGCTAAAAGAGTGCAGGAGAGGAAACAATTCCTCCCAAGTAGCGAAATGGATCATATTTTCTGTGATAGACTTGAGTTGGGTTTTAAAGAAGGATTTTAGGAGAAGAAACGGAGCAAAAGGAGCTTCTAAGACTGAAGGAAAAACGTGAAGATTTTTTTTTAAATACACACTCTAAGAGGGGAACATGAATAGTAAGCTTAGAAAATGTGTTCCTTGAGGTTAAGATGCCAAGTGCAAAAAGCAGTCTAATGATAGGTAACTACAGAGAGGGTCAGATGAACAATGGGAGGTTCAACCTGTTCCAGGCAATGGGGAGCCATTACAGGTATCTGAGCAGAGAAATGACATATAAGGACAAATGACATTTTACAAAGCCACAAAATGAAACACCAACTAGAATTCTGATCCTATGAAATCATGCGGAGTCTTGTCTAAATAATCTTTCATCTCATAAAAACACATTTTGTCCTGTCTGTCTCACTAATTCAGCATGTGAGGAGATTTCTTAAGTCTCCACTCTGAGTCATTTTCCTAAGATAATTAAGTGAATTGGAATAATACATTGGGAGCAAATGGGGTCAATAATCTTGTGTGCAAAGTGTCTCTAGGTGCAACAGACTATTAACTATCATTAAAAAGTGTGCTTCCGGTTCATCTTTACCAAATTAGTTGAGATTATTGAGGAAAAAATATGAAATGCCCAATTTTAAAATATACAGGGTTTAGCAAAAGTAGGTTTACAATTGTGGGCACAGGAAACACGGTGCACTTGAGTACAGCAAGCAGACTACAAGAATCGGTCAATAATGAAGGCCAGCAATTTGAGCACTTACGAGATTATGCCTAGGTATGCTGGGCCATTGCACCATTCTTTTGAGTTAATCATAACCATAACCTGCACGCTTTTTCCACACAAATAACTTTAAGCCTACTTTTGTCCCTCCCACCCCCCAGGTACAAATTTCTGGGTCCTCATATGCTTTTTAACATCAGTGAAGAACAATCCAAGTTCAGGTAACCCCAACCTTGGAAAAGCTAATTATATATAGGGAACCTATCCACACCTGATGTGATCTTGTGGCTCAGCTCTTGTTCTGAACGCAGACAGACACATGTGGTGTACAGAGAACATCCATGAATAGGTTTCCCTTGGGGAATCAGGCCCGCATTGTCCCTAGGCCACTTTCAGACTTGCTTTTGCTAAAAACTCCCTCACCCTGAATTGAGGAAACAAATGTTTACTGCATATCTTTAAAGTAACTTCCCAAAATCTATGCTAAACCTCTCAAGTTTGGGTGTAACCAGTTCAACCTTTTCCCTTTACAATTATAAATGACCTTTATTTTGAAGGGATTAGCAACAGTCTTTCTTTTGTTATGGTAACCACCTAAAACAAACCTGTGCACAGTGAAGGAGGACCCTCCTTGATACCCAGAATATCAATAAAAGCCTGTTGGGGCAAAGGGTCAGGGCCCCTCTCTCTTGATCCTTGAGAGATGGGTCACACATCCCTTTTTCTCCACCAGATTCCTTTAGTCCGCGTGAATTTGTTCATCACTTGTCCAGGGATATAGGACAAGCATTCCACAGCAACACGCGGTCCTATATAATTATATATATACACATACACACACATATACACACTCATAACCCTTCAGGAATGATTTTCAGTATTTGCATAGAATTTATCTTTCTGCTTATAACTTTTTTTCAATTAATATTAAGGTCAGTTTGCATTTTCCTTGAATATATAGCATAGTGGTGGGGAGAGTGCAGACTGACGGCACCCCCATGGCAAATGAAGGGCGATCTGGCTTTTCCTTTGCCCCAGTTAATCCACAAAGTGAATATTTCACGGGTGACTACAATGGAACTGATTGTATGTGACGGACCATGAGGACTGTGTTCTATCACCATAATACAGAATAAGAAATAAAAGAATGGGCTCAGATTTCTTTGCAAAGAACCAATGAAAAAATGTTTTTCAGTTTAATGTGTGGTAGGAACATTTGGAAGGCACTTCACATTTCCACATCAGTGGTGAATGAAAGAGAGTTTCACTCTGAGCTCAGTTATTCAAGGATATTATGAAAATAGAAGCTCATTTAAATGATGCCTACCTATTGTTAGTGTACTGTTCTCATGGTGTGTATAAGAGCATTATGATTATTTTCCTATGGGTGTCTTTAATATTACTCATTAACCAAGAAAACATAAAGAATAATTCAAAGGCATGTCTTGGAAATGAACTTGCTATTCAGAAGGCAACGGAAATGCACTCAGAAGACACACTCATAGCTTAGGACTTCTTAGACAGCAATAACGCCCGAAGGAAGAAAATCGCTGTGGCTTTTCAGGTTGATGCTGCTGGACACTGATAGGCCTCTCCTACCTGCTGCCTCCCATCTTTATCCCGAGTGTGTTCTACATCCTTCCCTTGGCTCTGAATCTGGCCTCCCTAGTAGAGAGCAGGGCCACTGGACAGGGAATGTGACTAATTCTGCCTCAACATACACCGAAGATGGCACTGACAGCTCCAAATGGGACAAAGCTTCAGGATCCCCAGAGAAAGATGACTAAGAAGGGCGGTCCTGGGAAAGCTCCTCTGGGAAAACCCTTTCCCTCTCTTTCCTGAGCCTCTCCACTGGGGAAGCCACTTATCCTGCAATACCTGGAGCCATGTCTAATGTGTTCTGTTGCTTGTGTTTCTCATAAGGTAAATTTAGCCCTCTGCCTCTAGTTCCCTTCCACTCCCCTCTCCCTGGGTAAGACAGAGATCAAAAATGTTTCTCTCTTTCTCTCTCTCTCCTCCTCCTCTTCCTCTTATCACCCGCATCTCCCTCGCTCTCACTTTTCTTTTTTAAACAGAGAAAGAGGAACCCACAGGCCTTAGAGGTCCATTAAGATCTCCAGCAGCCCATTGAGTCAATAACACACAAAGCAATTTTGATTTATGTGTGGCCAGAGACATTGCATTGAGAAAACAATGTGTTTTCAAAATTAAAAAAATTTACTAAAGTATGTACTGGCTAATGCATCTTCACAATCTTTACTGATTTCTGTAAACAACGCACATGCCAAAAGAGATAGAAAAGTGGAAAAGAACAACCAGTTGATAAAGGTGCTTTGCAATCCTGGAATGGATAAGGCACTTGGTAACCAAACATCATAATTTAGACTTTATGAGCATTCCCTTGATTAGAATCTTTTCATGTTTAGAGTAACAAATGCTTTGTCTCATCCAAATCTTTTTGTAATTAATTTGAAACCATGTTACAAAAGCTTTGAATCCTGTCAATTTATCTTAGAAATGTTCAGCCCTTTCATTGACCTCCCCCCCGCCCCCAGCAAACTGTTTTTTATGTGTATTAGGTCATGTAAGATGACCTGTTGGTTGCTGAGTCCCTTGGAACAAAAGGGGGTGGAAAATGATGGAGACAATGGTAGAGCATGCATGAAGTGTGCTGAAGCATCGACTCATAGCACCCAGGAGACCTGAAAGAATACAGTTGCCTACAAGAGACCCTACCTGCTGACTCCCAAGGAGTAGTTACCTGCCCCAGGATTTATTTTAGAGGAACCCTACAGCCCAGTGCCTCTCCTCATGGGCTCCTGGGAATCTATGCATATGTTTACGGGTATTGTAATCACACAGTGCATATTTTCATTTCAATGATCTTTCCAAAGCAATATAAGCGCATTCTGGATCATCTGGATGACCCCTTGCATTTGAGTACTGTCAAGTGAGGATACCTAATGTGGCAGCAGTTAACTTTTTGTGCAGTGCTTCTGAAACCCGAGGTCCACATGTGTGTGGAGGTGTGTGAGCCCCAGTGAGGGGGGTCACTGCTCTGGTCAAAAGCTAAGGACTGAAGGACACCATTTCTCCTCTTACTGTCCAATCTTGATATGTTCCAAACTAATATGTTTCCTCTTCTAAACATTATTACAAGGCCAATGAGAATTTCTCTCAAGGGTCTATGTTCACAAATTAATTTGCCTCTATACTGCATATTAAGCCCAGAGCAATGTCCCTTCACATTTCATTCCTGGTTCTTCTACTCCTCATTTCAGGTGGGCTCTGTTACCTGTACTGAACAGACCATAGCTGCCAGACTGGCAGAGCCACATGCTGTGACTTAAGAGGTACTGAGAAATCTTTGCTAGTGCCCAGAAAAAAACTCACAAGAGTCCCAGGCTATCAGATATGTTCCAGCAACCCTTACTGGTCATCAGTATTCAGGGAATATGGAATGAAATTCCAGTCAGAGAAAATTCTTCCTGATTTATGGACTTTCTGGAGCTGATTAGGATGAACCAAAATGAGGAGAAGTGATTGGGAAAAACCTTCTAATATTCCCCCCACAAGAATAAAACATGTAAGCCAAGTGAAAACACGGAGCTGATTTCCCAGACGATTCCTTGGATTGATTTAGATGCAGCCATCCCAAAGCTCATCCAGTTCTGATTAATACCCACTTTATCTCCTCTGTTGCTCACTTTCTCACAGATGAATTAAATAATGCCTCCCTGGGCCACCCCAAGTCCTGCAGGAGCACAGCCTTGTAGCTCAGAAGTGGTCTATTATGGTAAGTGTGGAAAGCAATCATAATAAATTACCACTTTTCTCTCTCTCTTCCCACCTTCCCCCACCCCCCCACACACACACCCCTGCCCCTTTCCCTGTTGTCTTACAGCAGTCCTCACACTTCAGTAGACTGATAAACTTACATGATATAAACACGCAGCTTGAAAATGAGCCATCTTCTTAGAGCCTGAGCAAACAGAACACAACTTTATTTCACGTGGTGTGAAGGCAAATAACACAGATACTGTTGACACCTGACACCTTCCTAACCTTCAACACTGCAAGTAAAGCCACCCCTTCCAGACCCTTCTCAACTGCTTTCTCCCTCTGGCGTCTCTTCCTGTGTCAGGGGCTGCACATTCCCTCTAGGTATTTCTCTTTAACCAAATCAATTCTTTGATGCATATCTCTCATGCTCTCTGTTTCTGACTCTCGTGAGGCAGGCAGAGGTGGGAGAGTGGAGGCAAAGCTGTTTCCAAGAAAGGAAGAGAAAAGGAGGGGCTGCATTGTCTTCTAATCACCAGCTCAATCAGAAACTTGGCAGCCTGGAAATGTCATGCATAATATATGGAGCAAGCACTTTTAAAAGTGGATTATAGGGATTTTTTTTCTGATATAAAGCCAGGTGATTTTTCACTGATGCAGCTAAATGAAATCATCCTTTCTTTGGTCCTTCCCTGACAGCCATTTACATATTATTTTATGCTATGTGTTGTTTTTTCACCTGGGTTTCTTTCTCCCCTATTTATTTAACAGATACACATCCTTGAAATTTTCCTTGTAATTTTTTTGTGTATTGTTCTGCCATTTTCATGAATACACTGAAAATTTAATCATTTGCTTTTACCAGCTTCTGTTTTGTTGGACAAATGAAGTTGTTATTAAAAAGACACCTGGATCTAAAGAAGGGATGCTGAGTTTTAGATACAGGAAGAATAAAGTTTAACTGCTGCTGATAAAATAGGTTAGCATTGTTATATCTCAGAGAGCACGTAGTAAATGTGATTAAAATCACTGTATTAAAGAACTAGAACATAGGTACCATTAGGCCAACCCACTCTTTTGTACACAAATCTGCTAAGTACTAAGGTCTTTGTACAGCAAGCTAATACTGAAACAGACTTGACTCACACCACACAGTGAATCCACCAACAAGGCTCCCTCACTGTGAACCCCAAAATATAAACCAGATCCAAACATTCTCACCAGCTCCGCTGCCACCCAGCCTGCCCAAGCCAACGTTACTTCTCACCGCGATGGCTGTAATAGCTTCAGGATTACTCTCCCTCCTTCCACACTTGCCCCCAAGTAACAGTTCTCTGACAGCAGCCAAGGGGGTCCTATAACATGTGAGTCAACCCATGTTATTCTCCCACTCAAAACTCTCCAAGGTCTTCCCATCACAAAATCCAAATCATTAACCAAAGACCCTAGGTCGCCTGTGCCTGGCTGTGAGTGATTTCACGACCTTCCTTTCTGCACCCTGCTCATTTCATTCCGCCTCGCTGTTCCTCAAGCACACAGAGCACACTCCCAACTCCGGGCTTTCACTCATACAGATCCTACCTAGAAGGTTCTTTCCACAGATCATCTCGGGGCTCACTCCCTTGCTGTACGAAAATCTGTGCTTACTCATCGCCTGCTTGAGAGAAGCCGTCTCTGATTACTGATGTTAATAGTCACCTCAATCACATCTTTTCTGTCTCCTTCCTTTTACCAACTCAAATGTCACAGAATTTGATCTCTAAATGACATTCCATTATGTATTTGTATATTCACTTATGTCTGTACTGACCATAGCCCTTGGTGTAAAAGAGCTGAGCAGGGTCTGTCTCTCATTTGGTGCTGTACTCGCAAGGTGCAGCCAGGCAGGGGGTCCCAGCCTTCAGGTCTGCAGCACATTACAGCTCCCTGTGGATAGGGGTCTAGACAGAAAAAGTAAAGGACGTCTGTCTTCCTTTCCGTGGTTTGTAGAGTATCCGATTTGGAATGTTTGAGGTTTGGTATGAGGCAACCAAGCATCTAGTTTTGGGCCAGTTTGAAATATTAAAGGACAAAATAAAATCTCCTGGGAAGAAGATCTTACCTTCTAATAGCAAACCTTTTCTTGGTAAAGGCCCCTTAGTGTGGCTTGTTGTTTGTGGGAAGAGGCTGGGTATTTGTAATTTTTTAATTATAAAACCCTTGTCAAAGCCAGAGCAGGGGCATTGCTGGGATGTCACATTGAGTAGGTGACAGCAAACATCACTGAGGCCCCGATAAGGGGTGATAGGCAGAGGCCAAAAGTATGTGCTCTGGACCCCTGGCTCACTTACACGCTGTGACGGTTCATCTTATGTGTCAACTTGACTGAGCCACCAGGTCTTCAGACATGTGGTCAAACATTACCCTAGGTGTGCCTATAAAGGTGTTTTGGATCAAACTACCATTGGAATCAGACCAAGTAAAGCAGATTGCTCTCCCTAATGTGGTGGGCCTCATCCAATCAGTTGAAGACCTGAACAGAACAAAAAGGCTGCTCCTCCCATCGGTAAGAAGGAAATCCTCCTGCCTAATGGCCTTCAAGCTGGGACATCAGTTTTTTCCAGTCTTTGGAGAACTTAAACAGAAGCTCCTTCGGGTCTTTAGCCTGCCAGTCTTCAGACAGGAACTCCACTGTCGGCTCCCCAGGCCTATAGATCTTGAGACCTGTCAGCCTTTGTAATCACATAAGTCAAGTCCTTACACTAAACACATGTATGTCTTTATTGGTTCTTTTTCCCTGGAGAGCCCTGACTACTAACACACATGCTGTTGGTATCCTTGTCAAATTACTTAACTTTTCTACCCCTCTCTGTAAAATGGGAATAATAAAATTCCTAGCATTCATCATAGGGGATTGTTGTGAGCCATAAATAATTACTGTGTATCAGTTGTTTAAGTAGTTACTAGCACATAGTGAGCATTCTGGCAAAATTAGCTATTATAATAATTCTTCCAGCCAGGAGATTTTTTAAAACAGTGTTTCTGTACTGAATAATTTGCCCTAGGTACAATTACAGAAGGGATATAGCAACTTCTGTCTTAATGAGCTTTAATTCACCTTACATCACAACCCTGGAAGATAGGATGGGACATGGGTTCCTCATTAACAAAATAATCGCTGACATCTTTACCTAAATATCTGCAAAAACTGAAATATCCCCAGTATAGTTATTTAGCCTTTGTAAACAAAGGGGAAAATATAGGGTGGGGAGCAGTGGTCAAGATTTAAAAAGTTCTTTTCTAAGCAACAACAGAGCTTAAGGTTCGTTGGTACTCAAAATCCACTTTACAGATAAGAAAATGGGCAGAAAAGACTACCATTGCCAAGGTCACACAAAAGGGAGGACTGTAAACACTCCAGCCCACTGTTGACCTCACTGAATTCATGCAGCCAGCAACAAGGCAAATCTCTCTTCTAACACACTTGGTCTCTGACGCCTTGAAGGCATTCAAGTCCCAGGGCTCACTCTGAACAATGATACATCTCATACTGCTTCAGCCTCCCTGGGCCAGTCTGGGACTTAAGCTTTAATTAAATCCTGTAGAGTTGCCTTTTTGAAGGAGTTAATATCTTTAAGTGATTCTGGTTTATGAGTGTCTAGGAAAAGAGGAGGGAGAGGGAAGGAAGAAGGAGAGCAAGAGGTGACAGCAATGAGGAAGAAAGAGTACAAATCAAGTATCTTTGATCTGAGTTGATTAGTTATGCGTTTTTGCCAGAAGTAATTGAAAGACACAAGGAGACTGTGAATTACCGGCGGAGAGCAATCGTGTATGGTAGATGCTCTTTCTCCTTCACCTGTGTCGGTGGCAGAACCCACGTGCTGACAAGGCATCATGGTTTTCCAAAGGCGATTTTGGACGTCATGTAACACTGTTCTTCACCCTTACAATTTACATTTAGATGCTGCTGGAATAAGTTACGGAAGCAAATCTAAGTTGTGTTTCCAGTTTCAATCAAAATTTCTCTTTTTCATGATGTTTATTTTTCATCCTACACAATGTCATTCCACAGTGAGGAAATTTTCAAGGATAGTGTTTTTACATCGCCCGGTTTGCCCTGAGGTACGGTTAAGGCAGGGGTACAGCTCCTTCTGGAAAATAAAAATTAACTATTCTTTGAAAAAATAAAATAAAATAGAAATTAACTGTTCTTTGACTTTCAAAGAGCAATTTTGGATGAACAAATATTTGGGGGGTTCAGAAAATGGTCCAAGCTACCAAAAATGGTGCTCGTTCCCAGATATTTTTATTCCTGCAGCACAGAAACAAGGAAACAGCACCTCTCTATACAAACACAATGGACCCAGGCTTTTCTTTACAATATTTATATTGTATTATATTTTTAATGTCTTTGAAACTCTAGAAACAGTTGGAACTACATAATTAGCTGACAATGCTATGTTTTAGTACACACAATAAATCTAAGTGTAAATTACATTTCAATATTATAGCCACTGAGGTTGCTAGCCATTTGATCTTTAAATGTCCACATTTGGTGCAGTCTAATTCAATGAATGGTGATTGCCTGCTATAGGTAGGGCACTGTGCTAGGCACTGTGGAGGTTAAAAACGAGAACGCAGTTCTTGTGCCTAATGAATTCACAGGGTAGTAGTGAGCTTGTAAATGGAGCTTGCAGATGGAGCTTGTAAAAGAGACAATAAATGCACAGACTAAAACAAAATGTAGAATAAGATAGTATGGTGAAGCTACATACAAGATGCCATGTGAGGTTCAAATGTCTCTCTCTCAGTCCATTAATCCCTCTAAGGTCCTGCTATCGGCCTTCTACCATCCCGTTTCTCCTCCCTGTTAGACTCACCTTCAGATCCATAGGCCACTCCTCTTCACTCCTTGAAGATGCAGCACCTGACTCACTGTCACTCTCTACCACCACTCTCGGTGATTTCAGTGTCTACTTGGAATCCCTTCCAAAATCTTGGCTTTTCAGTTTCATTGCCCTCTCAGCTATGGTGATCTGATCTTCCATCCACCTCAGCTTCCCTCGTTGCTATACACACTGTCATTACGCACGACTGCACTGCCGCCATTGGCTCAATTTCAAGCATCCCCTTCTCTGAGCTCCATCTGCTATCCTGGCTCATTCCCTCTGGTACCCCAACTCCAACAAGTCATTGAATCCATCCATGTTTACCCTGTCCCTTAGTCTAAATTCCACAACCTATCCTTATTACTCACTGCATTGCACATGTTCTAACCTCCCTTACACCCAACCCTGATTAATTACGAACCACACTCCGCACCTGCACCTGAATCACAGGCACCCAAGACACTGGGTAGGGGAATACATAATTATGCTGATTAGTCACACTTCAAATTTATGACTAGAAACTCCAAGTGGGACACTGCTGCTTCCTCGCACGCATATTACATTTCCCTGATCCACTCACAGTCTCCCACTCACCAAACAAGTGTTCCATATCTTCTTCTGTCTCCCAAACTTCCAACACCTCCCCTGCTATCCTTTCTCTAAGCTGTGAGCTCAGAAAACTGAGGCAGTCAGAAGACATTCCACATCTTCCCAAAGCCATAAATTTGCCTGCATCTGTACCTACATACTCTTGCTTCCCTCCTATTAAAATGGATGAACTGTTTATGCTCTTATCAGAAGCCCACCCTTCAACTTGTGCATTGGATCTCTTCTGCTCTTGCCTCCCCAAAGATTTTTGCATCCCTCACTTCTACGTCATTGAATTTTCCCTCTGGATTATTGCCATCAGTATACAAACATATGATACGGTCATCTACTTTTTTAAATATCCCCCTAAGATCTCATATTCTGTCCCCCATTACCATTGTGTTGCTCTCTTTTATAGCAAACTCATTTTTTGTTATTTTTACCTGCAGTGTCAAATTCCTCGGTCAATCCTCTCCCGACCCAGGCTTTTGTCCCCACCATTCCACTGCAATGCTCTCAATCTCCAACAGGGCCATGGTCATTCCTCGGCTCTCATCTAAGCTCTTATACTGGCAGGATAAGACAGGGCTTATTATTCCTTTCTCCCTAAAAATAGTTTCTTTACTTGGCCTCCAGGACAAGGATCTATAAACTGACAACTTCAAAGTCGATGTTGCCAGCCATGACCTCTCCGCAGGTTCTTGCTCTGTGACTCCAACTGCTGACTCAACGCCACCCCTTGTACACCTGACAGGCCTCTCCAACACCACACATACAGCTATTGCATGGACATTCTCTCCTCTAATCTGGCTCTCCTATGGTCAAGCCCCGCCCCCAAAACCTATCCATGCCCTCTGTCCAGGTCTTTTGTAGAAAGTTTGAAATCATCTTAGTCCTCGTTCTTCCTGCATCCAACCCAACAGTACATCCTGTTGGTGCTACCTTCAAAATATAGCTGGATCCAGCCACTTCCTACTACCTCCGCTGTTACCCTGGTCCAGGCTACTCTCAATCCTCATCTGGATTTTTGCAATCCTCATCTGGATTGCCTTCTAATGAGACTCCCCTCACAAAGCCACTAGAGTAGTTTGTTTTTTTTTAATGTTAACTATTTTGTGTCATTATCTACTCAAAATATTCCAGGAGATCCATATTTCATTCAAAATAAAAGCCACAGTTTTCTACAGACCCACATGAATTGGACCTCACAACTTCTTTGAGATCACCTCCTGCCACTCACCCCCGGCTCCCTCTGCTCCAGCAACACTGTCTCCCTTGCTCTCCCCCAAACATGCCAAGCACAGGCTTGCTTTGGGACCTTCGCCCCTGCTGTTTCCTTAGCCTGGAACACTCTTGCCCTAAATATCTATAAGGTTGACTCCCTTCCTTCAGGTCTCTGCTTCAACGTCACTGAGTCGGATTTCCCCAAATACTTTAGAAGTTATCTTGTGCCTTGTCACACACTGTCACTTTACTGTGCTTCACTTCCCATTTTAGAACTTACCATCACCTGAAATATTACATATTTATTTATTTGTTTGAAATGACAATGAATGCCTTGAGAACAGGATTTTGTTTTTTGGTCCCTGCTATATGCTGTGTCTATAAAGATGCCTGGTGCATAGCATAGGTACCAAATAAATATGCATTGAAAGAATACAAAATGTCTGCCATACTTCTGCACCTAGTAGCAGCACCAAGAGAAGTGGGAGTGAGGGATAAGCCCTTCTCCATGATTTTCATCAATTCCCTCAACTTTGATTGACATACGGGTCAAAAACAGCACTGCGTTTTCTCTGTGGATGCAACTGAGGCGAAAATTCCCAGCTCCTTTACACTGCACTGCAGCCCTGAAGCCCTGCCTACTAAGAAATTTCAGAGTGCCCACTGCTGTACTGTCCCATCCTTTCCACCTCTCCCAGCTCATAACCCTCTCCAATATTTCTGTTATCTTTCTGTTATCACTCCTCTTTTATCTTTTTTGTGGGTTTCTCTTTCCTCCTCACCTTGAATGTTATTTCTTCTTGGATTTTGTTTTCTGCCTTCACTGCTCATTCACCTTGGTTAATCTCATTCATTCACATCAACCACCATACATTTGTGAGTGGCTCACTAATCTATGTTCTCATTCCAGACCTTCCCTATTTTCCAGCCCTGTCTATCTACTGAGCAGCTCCACCTGATGATCCCAGGTACATAGAGCCTAACATGTATGTATTCGCCAGAGTAAACTAGTTTATGTTGTAGTAATATGTAACTCCAAAATCTCTGAGGTTTAATATACAGAAGTTTGTTTCTAGCTCACTCAAAGTCCACCTCAAATCGAGGTATCTCTCCAGAGTAACTTCTTCCATATCCAGAATCCCAGGGTGCTTGAATCTTTTTAGGTCCACCATCTCAATACAAAGCCTCCCCTATGGTCCATATAGCAAGGTAAGAGACTGAGCAAAAGATCCCACATTAATAATTAAGTGTCTTAGCCCTGACCGGTGTGGCTCAGTGGGTTGGGTATTGTCCCACAAAGAGAAAGTTCACCAGTTCAATTCCCAGTCAGGGCACATGCCTGGGTTGTGGGCCAGGTCCCCAGGTAGGGGCGTGCAGGAGACCACCGATCATTGTTTCTCTCGCACATCAATGTTTCTCTCCTTCTTTCTTCCTCCCTTCCCTTCTCTCTAAAAGTAAATAAAAATAAAATCTTAAAAGAAATAATTAAGTGCCTTCACCATAAACAACATGTGTCACTTCCACTCACAACTTGTTGACCAGAACTACTTACATGAGTCCATGCAACACAAGAGGGCTAGGAAATTCAGTCTTCCAAGAGCCTTGAAGGAAAGGACAACCACCCATGAGCACTACTGTGCTTTCCAAAATGTTCAAGACTGACAGGCCCCTGATGAGCACCAAATCATTGTGCAGAATGTAATTATGGAGCAGAAGATAGGGCTCAGCATGGAGGCCAACACCATCATCATTGCAACCCCCAAGACCCTGACAGAGCAAGTGGCCATGACTTTGGCCTTGGCCTTCAGTGAGTGAACCATACTCACAGCCAGCTGAGGCACAGATGGCACCAAACAGGCCACCACGACAATGGCCTAGTCAGAGGACATTGAGATTCTGGAGCACACAGTTGAGGTAGTCATCACCTCTCCAGAAAGCCAGCTCAAGGTATAGTCATCATCTAGCATGGGTGACCACAGGGTCCCAGTGGACTAGGCTGGCACAGGGGTAAGAACTCGGAGCACCTGCCCATACCTGTCTGACCTGGTAAGGAGAAAATGGGGCACAGAATTCAGGTATTCACAGAATATGTGGGAATGTAAGTATATCATTTTTTGTTTTGCAATAAAATATGAACCTCCCCCCCTAAATAAATGTCCAAGACTGATCTCATCAACCTATCAACTAACCCCACCTTTTCTACTCAACTTGGCTCTTCTGCCTCTATCTCAACAAATGGTGCCAATATCCACCCAGCTATTCAAGCCAAAAACATATCAGATCCTAACCCTTGTCCTTCATCTTTCATATCTAATTATTCTTCAAATCTTATAAGTTCTACCTCCTTAAATATTGCTGTACTTGGACCCCTTTTCTCCACTGCTGATATCATTATCTTACTTTAGCTTCTTGTCACCTCCCATTTGCAAGACTGTAGACTCCTGACTGGTCGCCACACTCTCAGTCTTCCAACAGGTATCACATCCCAGGGAGGCATTTTCTGATCTTTCAGTTCAGATATTCCCCTGAACCTCAGCCTCCTTCTACTGCCCTATTCTGTTTTTTCCAGATCCCTCATCATTATCTGATGTTACAAGTATGTAGATTTGTCCCGACCTGCTGCTGCCACCATACACATAAACATGCACTGGAATGTGAACTCCTTGAGATGAGAGGCTTGGACTATTCAGCCTTTAGCTCCAGCTCCAGGAAGAATGTCTAGCACAATGTAGATCCTCAATGTATATTTGTGGGATGAATAATTTTTCCATCATGAAGCCCGAGTGATCTTTCTAAAACAAATCTGACCATGTAATTTCCCAGCTTAAAACACTCCAGTGGCTCCTTACTGTATTTGCAGGTAAAATTCCTGCTCCTTAGCAAATTTCTCAGACCTTCCATTAACTGTATTTATTTCTCTGGTATCATCTTAAACTACTATCCTCTCATTCTCAAGGGGTTTTCCTCCCCACGTGGAGTTTGTCAGTGATGTTCTCTCTCTGGGTAAAGTACTTCTAAGGCAGCTGCTTTCTTTGCCTGGTTAACTCCAATTTGTTCTTCAGAATTCAGGTCAAACAATGACTTCTCTTGAGGTCAGAGACCCTCCTACACACAGCGCACTATGCTAGTCTCTAGGTTACAAATAGGAACCGTGACAGACACTAGGTTACAACTAGGCCCTAGGCAAGATGCTACATCACTACTATGAACATGACCTAGCACATACTGGTAGCACAACTAGTTCTAAAATCTAAATCCCAAGTCTAACTTAAAGTATTATTCATGTAAAATTTTGTTATTAATATTATTCTATTATCGCCCCCACTATTGTTATGCTTCTTTTATCCACTTTAATTATCCAGAATGACCTAAAACTCAGAAATAAGCAAACAAGCTCTCTGAGTATCCAAACTGATGTCACAAATATGATATACTTTATTAGAACCTGACCCCCTTGGGCCTCCCTCAGAACCTAGTTATTGTACAGTATATTCTGATTAAAACACATTTCAAACAACCTTCTCTCTTCAGTTCCTCAGCCCACAAGATGATAAAATCGATCAAATACTGTTTTATTAAGGGTCTACAAACAAAAGACACTGTGCTAAATTGTGGAAGATATAAGAACGTATAAAAAGTACCCACTCCAAGGGGTACATGGGATGGGAACTCTCTCTACTTTCCACTCCATTTTGCTGTGAACCTAAAACTGCTCTAAAAGAGTTTATTGATTTTTTTAAAAATTAGGTCCCCACTCCTGCCATCACCACCACCCACTTTAAAGAGGTATCCCAAATAAAAGACAGGATCAAGGAAAATACATCATGAAAGCAAGAATGAAAACTGACTTTTTCAACTAGTGAGGATACAAGAAAAAAATATGAAAATCAGGAATAACAGCTTAATAAATACAGAAGTTTAGAACTACTCATTATAAGAGATGAAAAGCCCTAAAGAGCGTCTGATGTAGGACAGTGGGGAAGGTACGCAGCTGAGAGGTGAAGTCTGAATAGTCATCTAGGTTGCTCTTTGCCTCGCTGTGCAGTCTTCCAAAAGTCCTAGCAACTCTCTGGGCCTTGTTCGCTTCTGCCTATTGTGAGGGAGTTGCACCAGACAGCCTTCATCAAGGCCCACCAAGCTCTAAAATCTCGTGATCTGTGTTCAAAGTTCTGACCTTGAACCACCAAAATAAAAGTAAAATATATTCACTGTACTCTGGTTTTAAAGGCAGGCAGGGAAGGGTATTCATGTATTTTAGAAGGCTTTATATAAATGGTAATTTTTGTTAAGTTTGCTATTTAGCAGGATTAGTTTCAGTTATCTGGAAAATTCACTTATGCAGAACACCACTATCCCCTATAGCGCCCAGTAAGTGAGGATTTCACAGTGTTATTTAAACAGCTCGGCATGGGATGACCAAAATAGTATGAGGCCAGAGAAACAGAGAAAACCTGCAGAGGATTCTTCTCTCCCTGCAGTTCCTATAGAAAGGACTGACCAATGAGGGTAGATTTGTCATTCCCAAAGAGCACCCCGTTAGTGTAGCGAGGTGTAGCAGTCAGTTCCTAAGATGGACAGGCACCATCACTCTCTCTGTAATCACATCCCACCACACCTTGCACCACTCCAAGCAAGGCACAGTCACGTCTGCTGAGAGCCGGGCCTGCGCTGGCTCGCAGGGCCTTCTACCAGGAAGTCATCGGTAGCCAGCAGAGGGTGTCCAGATGAAGCCCTGTCCAAGTGACTGCTGTTCTGGAGTCTTAAAACTTAAATACAGCTTTCCCTTCATGTGGATACATCACAGGAGAAGACTGCCAAGATGAGAAAGGCTGCTCACATCAGTGCCCAGCTGAGATACAGGAGGGCTGACTCCTCAGGAAGCTCATGCTTTCCTTTATTCGTTCATTTACCAAATAGTTTCAGGCCCCTGTTATCTGTCAGGTAATCTGTTGAATCCAGAAATTCAATGGTGGGAGAAAAACACTAGACATAACCTTTGCCTTTACATAATTTACTGTTTGTAAAATTACAACAGTCTTATGAGCTATTGAGGATTAGTAATATTTAAGAAAAATAATATATTGGAATAATCCCTATTAAACTAACATTTTCATTCTTTTTTGCTAATATAAATAACGCTACATCTAATAGCCTTACAATAGGTCATATTGCACATCAGTAAATTACTGTAAGATAAAATTTTAAGTTAGAATTACTAGGTCAAAAGATTTGTGCGTTATTTTTTTTTTTTTTTGGTACATTGCTTTCCACAAAGACTGTGCCAATTTACAGTCTCACCAGCAATATGTAAGAATCAAATATTTTTATCTTTGCTAATCTGTTGGTCAAATAATGGTATTTTAATCTCTATGGAGATTAAATCACAGTGGAATTTTGTATTTTCACTTAAGAATGAGGTTGTATATCTGCTTGAGCCATTTGTATATCCTTTTCTGTGAATTATATCATTTAAACATTAAAACAAATAAAAAGAAAAAAAGTGGATTATGGGGGGAAGCAAGGGATGGGAGGCTGATTTTGTTATGGGGACAAGGGACAGCAGGGAGCCTTTCTTTTACAGAGATGGCATTTGAACTAAGAACTCAAGGTTGAGCTGGCATTAACTTCCAGTCCATTGTTAATGGCAGCCAGTCAGTTAATTTGTCGTCACGTATCAATATTTCTCAACTAGTACGCATTAACCCACACATCCAAGTACACTGGGAAAACGCAAAGTCACTAGGTTACTTCACACTGCTCCACTCTGTCTATTCCACTCAAAATCTATTAGAGAAAATTTTTATTATATTAAAACCAACACAGTTTTACTATGGTAAAAAAAAACAATATTTGATGGTATTTTTTACAAAACAAAAAATCTAGAGAATTCTAATCTCTTACAGGGTTATCTTGGGCCACATCCAACTCCTCTATTCACTTTCATCCATCATGAGGGCTACTCTTAGGAAAGCATGAGAAGTTTTTGATGTGTCATTAACAAATAACTTCAGATATGATTCAGGACTATTTTTATCACCGAACTTTAGGTGACTGGATGGATACGTGTTCATTTCTAGTAGGCGAGGCAGTAGTAATGCCATAGTAGTGGCTGTTGCTGTTGTAACTATCACAATAGCGTAGCTGCCGTTGCAGTTACAGTAACAGAAATGGGTAGCACCGGATGCTAACACAGTGATAATAGTAGTGGCAGAGGCTGCAGTGAAGAGCTGGGTTGGACCTGAACTCTACCATTTACTAGCTAATAAGATTGGACAAGTCATTTTAATTCCCTACATCATTAGAATGGGCTAATCAAAAACATCCACTTCTTAAGAGTGTTGCAAGAAATAAATGAAATCTATAAAAAGGCAGGTGCTAGCACCAAACAAGCACTCCATAAGTCTAAGCTACTTTAATGTATTATCTTTATTATTGTTGTTATTAGCAATATCACATAGCTCTACATCCTGCACGAGGAAGCTGGAGGAAAGGGAAAGCAAGGCAAAGTAAGTCTGGGGTTGAGGAGCAGGACTAGTAAAATACTCTCCCTTCAATCTGAATCAAACGCACAACCATCAATTTCGTAAGGGAAGAAACACTTTCCATACAGGGTTATCATCATAATTTCCTTTTGAAGTACCTTTTAATCTCCCTTTATGCACTAATACAAGTCAAACTAATTCATGTTGTGTTTTAAAAGGAAATATTATATCAAACCCCAAACAGGGAAAGGGGTCCCTGGTGTCTTCAAGGAGGTAGACCTAGCATGGCTTTTGTGTTCATAGTTACCTACTTCTGATTTTGTTTTTGGGTTGTTTTTTTTTTACCTCTCTGGAGCAGATAGATTACCAGAGAGGCAGTTACTCCCTGGTTTCTACAACCCATCCTTTCAGAGAAAAGCAAATCATCCTTAGCCATTGAATTCTCATTGCAGAACCCAAAGGACCGATGCAAGCCTTGGAGCTGCTGTCGCTTAGGGTTTCCTATAGCCTTGCTGTGTAAGAGCCTTTTCCTCTTTAAAGACTAGTTAGAACCCCATGATTTAAGGACCCAAGCAGCTGGACACTTAATCTTCTTAGCCAGAAGCACAATAGCTTATTTACAGACCTGGTAGAAAAAAATATAAACATTTCGCCCTAAAGACAAACTTAGCATTTAGTTCAACTGCATGCAAATAACTTAATCCTTTCTTTTATTTTTCTTAGCTGCTCAAAAGGCGGTCACATTCTCTTTGGGGATTAGGCAGAATGTGATGACTTAATTCACATTTACTTACATGCCTGGCTTAACATTCTTGTGAATGTGCTTTTGAACATTCTTCCTAAAAGCACTGCTGTCACTTTTGCTGAGAAAAGTGCCTGCAAGTCCATTCATTATAGCAGAGGCCCAGAGTACTAAAATGTTACAGGTGAAAGGCTGGGTTCCTGGTTCCAACCCCACTCAGGGAGGCAGCAACAGAGGTCATTACAGACTCCGGCTTTGATGGGCACTGTGAATCGCAGCCCAATGGCTTGTCGGCATGTTCTTGATGGATGGTGATAAACTTTAGCAGAACGTCTGGGAGTAGCAGAGGTTTGGTGTTCAGGGTCACTGTTCTACAAGTTTGTGGGGGTGGGAGTTAGTCCTGGTGCTCCTTCTATTCATGAAGGCTTGCCCTAAAACCAGTGAATGCAGTATAGTATGTCTTCCTTTCTTTCTTATTCCTTAATTTTTTTAACTTACACTTATTGAGCAGTTACTAGGTGTCAAACACTTTGCAGATATTAATAATATCCAACATATTTTGAGTGTTTCTATGTGCCAGGCACTATTCTAAATGTTTTGAATAGATCAACTCATTCATTGCTCACAACAGCTCAGCACAGTAGATTGTTATTATCCCATTTACAGATGGAACGGGAGCCCAGAGGGCTAAGTACCTGGTACGAAATCACACAGCTAGGAAGCACAATTCTGCATAACTTGGGAAAATGCTACCTGTGAGTATCTATGGGGCTTATTTTAACATCAGTAGTGGATAGGAGGGACAAGCAAGACCTTCTAAGCCATCACTATCTTTTTAAAATCTACAAAGGTTTGCAATAACAAAGAGAATGTGCTTTAAATGCATCATCCAAGAGTTAATGGTAGAAAAAAAGCACCATTACCAAGGGGGTGGATGGGAGAGGGATAAAGTGCTATTTGGGGACAAGTGGGCCTATCAGTGACCCTGCCCCTGAAATCTTAACTTATAGGTGGTCACAAATATTCAACTACAGTCTTTAGTATTCAGATCTGATTTTGGAATCATAGGACCTGAGTTCTGGGTCATCCGAATATGTAACCTTGGACAAGCCACACTTTCTACATCTCCATTTTCTCACCAGGTAATGGGGACTCATGCCAATACCTGCCATATCTACGTAAAGGGACTGCTGTCGAGCTCGGGCAGACTCTACCAGACAATGTTTCACAAACTAAAGAATTTAAGCGAATGTGCTATCATTGTGTTACATGGAAATGTACTTATTTTGTGAGAATATTTTTCTATACAGATACAGGATTGATTGCTATCTCTTCCTAAGAAAAAGGAGCTTTAGGTACTTTTTTCTTGTTGTTTCCGTTACTCTCTAAGACACCTTAGGGTAGTGATGGTGTCAGCTGTTTACTCAGTTCTTGGCTAGAGACCTCTAGCAATTTCAATCTCTGATATCCCACAGACATTTTTAGTCTGACTCTCTAAACCAGACCTTGATACCTCTGTCTTGTCAAAATGGCTTGAAAGGACCCACCTATCACAGGAAAGTAAATAAACCTCTGGTAAGCGAGGTGAGTAAGCTAAATAAACCTGGGGAGAAGAAAAACTGTTCCTCTAAACTTCACATGGCTCAAAAACATACAACCAATGCTGATCATGGACAGTAAGAAATAAAACTGGACTGGAAATTTGAGATATTACGGATGGCGTTGTAAAGTGGCAGACCGCCCGAAATGGATTTACAGAAGGCAGAGCAAGCCTGAAGCTGACCACAGGACCATCAGAAAGCAGGGTAACCCCAGGGGTCCAACAGTGTTTTTCTTCAGATCAAAAGTACTGAATGTCTACAGACTTAGAGCACCAAGGTCAAAAGAAAAAGCTTTGAAGGTCCTTGGAAAGTGAGAGAAAAGCAGATTAAGATACTAGCACTTACTAAAATCTTGATTCTATTTCTCCATTATTCCACCTTTTCCCCTCCCTTAACCAAGTGATCCAAGGAGGTCTTGCTTACCTCCCCCCATAGGTCACCTTTAAAGATGAACTATATTTTAGTTTATCTCAGAAACCCCTATAAATTTATGAA